>MU691727.1:25372-49918 GCA_026770625.1 Nicotiana glauca
ATTTGGCTTATTTATTTGATTTTAATACATGTTTTAATCTATATGCTTTTAACTTTGAACCGCTTTTATTATTATTATTTTAAGAGAATTGCAACGTCGTGAAAACATGTTTTGAATCGTGTCACATAAATGCACCCGCAATTTTCGACACATTTCGACTTCGTTGAGATTTGGATTTGGGTCACATAAATGTGCACCCGTATTTAAGAAGGTAAGATTATTAAAAACGCGCCTAAAGTGACTAACGCGTTATCATCTTTGGGGAAGGCCGTGAAATTCGCTAAACGGCCCATCCCGAAGTCTAGGTATTTTTAGTACAACATTTATCGAGGGCCCAACAATTTTGCATTTTTAGTTGGCGAGGCTCATCTCATTTTTTATTTAAAGATCCAACCTAAAGTAAACTATGATTTTCTATTTGATTTTTGTCTCTAAAAATAAACAAAAAAAACTAATTAATTAATTGTTATATAAAACTTACTACATTTAAATTCTAAATCTTTCATTTGACTTATAATTCCAGTAATTTTAGGCTTTGATATTGGTTGAGGCAACAAGTGAGCCCAGCTGACTTGGTTTTGAATCTGCCCGGTTTTGGACTGTTGATATTGCCTTTGGGCCCAAATTAAATTAAAATGGCCATGGCCTGGATGCTTTCAGCTGGCTAGTATGGGCCCAAACCTTCAGTCCTTACTAGCATGAATCAAGTTTCAAGCAACATTAACGATGAAACAAACTTAAAGCACACTGATGAACTATTTTAAGAAAATGTGATATCAGTTGAACAGAGATTATTAACTAATGGATTGACTAAAATGTTTACGACCAAATAATGATACCTATCAAATTAAGCTAATAACGAACCACAGATCAATCATAGGATTATATTTTAAAATAAATTGTGAAACTAAACATAACTGAACCGTTGAGCAATGTTACCACTTAACAAAGCCTTATGAACCAATTTCAAAATGACTGGACATTGTGAGACTACTACACAAATTAACTCGCTTAGCCATTAACAGGGTATGCTCAATTTCCAATGAAAACAAATGAGGATCACGGATCATGAACTAATAAAAGCTAAAAACTACTAACTACCGGATTCACCTGCCTATTGCAAAAATAAGTTAACAGTCCACAAATTAAGAACAGTCTCAGTCCTATTACAGTCCAGTTTTCAGTTTTAATGACAATGAGCAGTTCTATATAATCAGAGCTTTACAACACTCAACTACTCTACTCAAATTCTAATGCAACTCAGCCATGAACGAGTGTGAACAAGGAAATAACAAAGGACAGTATTATCAAGCAGGAAGCCAAGCTAAAGCCATTTTCATTTCATCTCTTGAATCAAGCATACATTCAGAGATTCAGAACTTGTACCTGGAGATTGCAATATAAGGAGAAACGAAGGATCAACAGTAGCAAACCATAGGCACAACTATTGTTACCTAGAAGCAATTTCAAACGAGTTTCAGCAAGTAATTGAACACCAAATCAATCAGGAGGCCAGCCAAAATAACTTGAACAACACCAAATATATTTGAAAATGCAACAGAACACTTCAACAGGCCAAAACTCAACCAGAATCAACTTAATTGGGCCCAAAATCACCCAAAATCAAACCAGTAAACTTCTGAAAATTTTGATAACCAGACATAGAATCAGAAGATATGAATCTGTAAATAGAAATCAAAACTATCCTAAAATTTTAATTGGAACAGTATATTTTGGGATTTTGGAAGGGTTTCTATTGTTTTTCTTTTTGAATTTTGAATTTCAGTTTTCATATCTGAAGAATTGAGAGAATGCTTTTGGGGGGAACTTTGATGGCTAAAAAAAACTTCTTGTGAATGCACTAATTGTGCCCTTATATAGGCAAAGTGAGGGAAGGCTGAAGTTTTCTATTTACAGCACAGGACCCCTCAATTTTGTTCAGTTAGCCCCTTTATTTTCTAACTTGTGACACAAGTTAGTACCTTACAATTATTGAAAACCTACCTTTGACCCTATTCTAGAAAATTCTAATGGGTTCTAGTTCCATCTACAACATACTTGTCCTATTCTATTTACCCAAATACCCTTGAACCCCTGAAATTACTAAACGTAGACTATATTTAACAAATCCTTTGAACTATAGTAATTAACAGGAATGTTTCAACTATAATCAATTCACTAAACTAACCCACGGGAGGCAAAACTGATTAACAATCATCAAC
Source organism: Nicotiana glauca (assembly GCA_026770625.1). Lineage (NCBI taxonomy): Eukaryota > Viridiplantae > Streptophyta > Magnoliopsida > Solanales > Solanaceae > Nicotiana > Nicotiana glauca. The sequence continues at coordinate 27,595 of MU691727.1, forward strand.
AAGTTAAAGCCAATCAAACTTAAACAAAACTGATAAAAAAATTAACAAAGCAAATGCTAAACTAAAACCTAAAACCAAATTAGCACCATTTCATTGAACCAAACCAATACTGAACCAACATAAAATGAATTATAATCTACCTAATAATCAAACTAAAATCGAAATAGAACAAATAAGAATCAACTAATAGATTATGCCAAAAAATCAGAGCAAAACTAATCAAAACTAACAATGGAAATTAACCGGATATTAATGAACATGAACATAGAAACAAAGAGAAAAGATTAAACAAAAGAAAAAGGCAAAACTCAGAACTCACTGAAACGACTTCGAAGACTTCCAAATTTGAACAAACTCGGGTGATTTTGACTCTTGCCAATGGTGAATTTTTTTTACTAGGAGAATGAGAGAACCATGCAGTACCTTATTTGGCCAATTTTAGAGAATTTAGGGTTTCCGACCAACTTTAACTTAAAATTCGAGATGCCCGGAGATGATTCAAAGAAAACTAATTGAAGATTTGGGCAAAGGATGGTAAGGAGAGTCGATAGTGTGAATTTGGATCAATTTGGGATAAGAAGCGTCGTGGCCGGAAAATTTCAAACCATTATTCGACGAGTTCTAGTAGGATTGAAAAGAAACTAGTCTTGGATTTGGAATGAGGGGAAGTAGAGGAATACATGATGTATTTTTGGAGTGGTTTGGAGGTGGTGGCGTTGTCGCCGGCGGCGGCTTTCGGCGGGGTTGCAGAGATGAGTACGAGGAAGAAGCAGATGTCTCTAGGGTTAAGAAGGAATTAGGACAGTTATATTAAAACAGTAAGAGCCATTTTAGGCCGTTGGATCAGGGAAAATTGATGGCCAGGATTAATCGACGCCCAAACGGCATCGTTTAAGAGGTGAGGGGTTGGACCGGGCAGGGGATTGGGTCTGGGCTGGATCCGTTTGGGAGGGGAATTAATTCCCTTGGGCTGGAATTATTAGGCCCAATTCGAACAGCCTTATTCTTTTAATAAGCTTCCCTTTTGTTTTTTTTCTTTTTTATCAATTTGTTTTCTTTTTCTCTTCTTTTTTCTTATTTTGTATTTATATATATTTTTTGATTTTGTTAAAATGACAACAAATAAAATCAAAGACCAAATTGACTCTAATATGATATTATTTAATTTCCACATTTAACTAATTTCTAATTTTAAACTAAAATTAAAACAAATTCCACAAATTAAAAATAAAAGTGCAAAGAACCATTTTTTGTCATTTTCTTTATATGTAAACAACTTTACTACTAGTCAATACTAAAAATATGAAATTAAATCCCAAACAAATGCCAAATATATTTTTGTATTTTCATATGAATTAAAATGCACAAATAAATGCAACAATTACCAGAAAATAATACAAAAATTCACAAAAATTATAAAATAATAAAGAAATTATTTTGTTTGAATTTTTGGGAATAATTTACTTAGGGCAAAAATCACGTGCTCACAGTTTGTTCCAGAAGATTGAGATTCCTGAGTGGAAGTGGGAGCGTACCACTATGGACTTTGTTATTGGACTCCCACAGACTCAAAGGAAGTTCGATGCAGTGTGGGTTATTGTTGATAGGCTGACCAAGTCCGCACATTTTATTCTTGTGGCAGTCTCCTATTCTTCCTAGAGGTTAGCTGAGATATATATATCCAGGAGATCGTTCGTCTTTATGGTATGCCCGTTTATATCATTTCTAACCGAGGTATGCCATTTACCTTACATTTTTGGAGGGCAGTTCGGCATGAGTTGGGCACACGGGTAGAGTTGAGCACAACATTTTATCCTCAGACAGACTTTGGAGGCTCGTGGGATCAGTTTTTGCCTTTAGCATAGTTTTCCTACAATAACTGCTACCAGTCGAGCATCCAGATAGGTCCTTATGAGGCTTTATATGGTAGACGGTGTCGGTCGCCGGTTGGATGGTTTGAGCCGGTAGAGGCTCTATTGTTGGGTACAGATCTAGTACAGGATGCCTTGGACAAGGTCAGGATCATTCAGGATAGGCATCCTACAGCTCAGTCCAGGCAAAGAGTTATGCCGACCGTAAGGTTCGTGATGTGGCATTCATGGTCGGTGAGCGGGTGTTGCTTCGGGTGTCGCCTATGAAGGGCGTGATGAGATTTGGCAAGAAGGGTAAGCTTAGCCCTAGATTCGTTGGCCCATTTGAGATTCTTGATCGAGTGGGAGAGGTGGCTTACAGACTTGTATTGCCGCCGAGTTTATCAGTCGTGCATCAAGTATTTCATGTGTCCATGCTTCGGAAGTATCACAGCGTTCCATCCCACGTGTTAGACTTCATCACTGTCCAGTTGGACAAGGACTTGTCCTATGAGAAGGAGCCCGTAGCTATTCTAGACCGGCAGATTCGTCAGTTAAGATCGAAAAGTTTCTCTTATGTTCGTGTTCAGTGGAGAGGTCAGCTTGTTGAGGCACCACCTGGGAGTCCGAGTCCAATATGCGGAGCCGATATCCCCATCTTTTCTCCGACTCAAGTACTTCTTTCTTATGTCCGTTCGAGGACGAACAATTATTTTAGAGGTGGAAGATATGATGACCCGTCATCACTTAATTTACAAGTAAATTCTGTGTTCCAAGGCCTTAGAAACCTCCCTTTTATCTTAACTCAATTTGCATGCGTGGTTTGGGCGTATATCCAAAACGCTTTTATGTGGAAATTTGATGAAAATGCTAATTTGGCCTTTAAAATTTAATTTAAGTTGACTTCAATCAACATTTTCAGTAAACGGACCCGGACCCGGACCCGTAATTTGACGGTCCCAGAGGGTCCGTAGAAAAATATGAGACTTGGGCATATGCCCAGAATTGGATTCCGAGGTCCCAAGCCTGAGAAATAAATTTTTGAATAAAATTGTTTAACTGAAATTTTAAGAGTTTTTGTAAATTTGAATGTGTTTGAATCTGGTGGTATCAGGCTCGTATTTTGGTTCGTATCAGGTCTTATATGGTATTTAAGTTGTGCCTATAAAATTTGGCAAGAAACGGAGGTCATATGACACGATTCGGACCCTTAGTTGTAAGATTTGAAACTTTGAAAGCTCTTGAGATTTTCTTTGATTTTGATGCTAAACTTGTAGTTGTTGATGTTATTTTGATGATTTGATTGCACGAGCAAGTTCGTATGATATTTTTAGGTTAGGGTGCATGTTTGGTTTGGAGCCCCGAGGGCTCGGGTGAGTTTTGGATAGGCCACAGAGTGAAATTGGACTTGGGAAAAACTGTTGTGTATTGTAGGTCTATAGACTTTGCAATTGCAAAGCCTGGCTCGCAAATGCGAGCTCGCATTTGCGAAGTAACATCGCAATTGCGATGATGGGTTGGGCAGGGAACCTTCGCATTTGCGAAGCTTATGTCGCAAATGCGACCTTAGCAGGCTCCGCAATTGCGAACAGTGTTCGCATTTGCGATGAAAGCAGAGTAAGGCCTTCATTCGCAATTGCGAAGCTTTGGCCACAATTGCGAGTTCGCATTTGTGAACATATCTTTGCAAATGCTATATCTGCGCCAGTGCAAATCATAATTTAGTTGAAAATTCTTCATTTCTCAAACTCCCTCAAACCCTAAGCTCTCTTGGGCGATTTTCTAAAGAAAAGTTCTTCTCCAAATCGATTGTAGTCATTTCTAACTCATTTTCTTTAATCTATAACATCTTTTTACATGATTTCAACTCAAAATCAAGGGTTTTCATCGGGGAAATTGGGTGTTTTGGGTAGAACTTAGGATTTTTAAACTTTCGTGATTTGGTCCTCAATTTGAGGTCCAATTTCAAAACAAATTATATATTTGAGTTCGTGGGTAAATGGGTAATCAGTTTCTGGTTCGAACCTCGGGGTTTCACAATGTGGGCCCGGGGTCGAATTTTGACTTTCTGGGGAATTCATTGGAAAACCTATTTTCATGCATAAGAATTGATTTATTTAGCATTTATTGATATTATTAAGTAAATTTTGGCTAGATAAAAGCGAATAGGTGGTGGAAACAAGAGGTAAAGCGGTAGTTGAGGCTTGAATTGTGTTCGTGGCATCGAGGTAATTGTTTGGTCTAACCTTAGCTTGAGGGATTATGAGTTGTGTCTTATTTGCTATGTATTAATTGTTGAGTACGACGTATAGGCATGTTTATGCGTATCTATGCGTCGGAGTCAAGCATGCCCGTGAGTCTTATACTATGATTAATGTGACTCCGTTTTGAATTGTTCATGATTTATATGGTGATTGCTAAAGTTGAACAAGGCTTGCATAAGTATTGTTGGTAATTAAACAATGTGGAGCGTTGGCTCAAGTTGAGAATCGAGTTGTGAAGTAAATGTGGAAAAGGGAAGATGTTTACGATATTGTCTCCCGTTCCGGGATGTTATTGCTTTTGATATTATCTCCCTTGCTGGGATGTTATTACTCATGATATTATTTCCCTTGTAGGGATACTATTGTTATGTATTGATCCATTGCCGGGATTTATTGTGATATTATTGATTCCCTTTCCCAAATTCCATTGTGATTGTTGCTTGGGTGAGGAAGAGTGTTAAAGCACGAAGGGTGATGACGTGTATGATTTTGAGAGTGTTAATGCACGAAGGGTGATGCCCTGCCGATATTGTGAGGTAAAACGTGTTGCGCGATGTACAATGCCGTGCCATTATATGAGTGATAATGCATGAAGGATAATTTCGTGCCATGATTATGTGAGGTAAAAGCATGAAGGGTGAGGCCGTGCCGATTCTATTGATTTTTATGGTGAGGATGAGAGTAAAAGCATGAAGGGTGATGTCGTGCATGTGTTATTGAGTTCTTGATTCTTGTTGATAATTGGTTTATGGTTCTCTTTACATTCCTCTATTGGTTTTCTGTTGTTACCTGATATTCCCCGCAACATGTTTCCCCCTCCTATCTTTAACTGTAAATACTACCTTTATTTTCTATTGTATATGATTTAACTGCACATGTTTATTTGGTAGTCTGGTCCTAGCCTCGTCACTACTTTGTCGAGGTTAGGCTAGGCACTTACTAACACATAGGGCTGGTTGTGCTGATACTACACTCTGCGCTGTGTGCAGATCCCGGTGCTGCAGCTTTTGGACCATAGTGAGGTCGTTGCCTACAGTCTATTAGGCAACCCGAGGTAGTCCTGTAGGCATCCACAGGCCTTGGCGTCTCCTTCTATCTTTGCATAATATTTCTCTTATGTATTCTAGAAATAGATTTGTATTTATCTTTTGGGCCTCTATTTGTAGTATTCCTAAACAGTCTGTGAGATTGTAACACCAGTTCTGGGTAGCTTATGTTATGGATTGGTATCGGTATTATTATTAAATTGTTACATTTCGGTCTTCCGCTTTATTATTTCTGCTGTTTATATAATGTTTATTCACCATTGTTAAGGGATTAAAAATGAAAAGGGTTAAAAAAATTGGGATAATTGGCTTGCCTAGCTTTCACTAGTAGGCTCCATCACGACTCCCGAGGCTGGAAAATCCGGGTCGTGACATATTCCTTTTTGAATAAGGATTTTCCTTTTGGTAGAGTTCTAGTTTCTTTTCGTTGTAGAGTAGGGATTTTACTTTCCTTGTATTCAATTATTTTATTTCCTTATTAGAATAGGAATTATAGTCATCAGAGAAGAGACTCTAGGCCTATATAAAGGGTTCTCTTTCGTTGTAGAAAGAAAATCACGTTTTTGGGGCTTGTCCTAGTTTTACAATAGAGTGTTTTCCTCTATTTTTTCTTCTTTATCCTTGTTTTTGGTTCTAAGCAAGGTGGTGATAGTCTTTATCTTGTTTTCAATTGCGTGTGGTATTTTTTTATCGTGTTAATTGATTCCAAGTGGTGGCTTTAGGAAATTGTTTAGTTCTTGATTTTTCAAGAACACGTTTCTTGATCTAAATTCATTCTTTTGATATCATAGAATCATAACTTTCATTGAACTGGTGCAACATCAATATTTACTTATTTTGAAAGAGTAAATAATCTTTATTTTAGTTTAAATCGTTATCTTTCACCTCATTTTTGAATCATCAGATTCCGAGTCCTAAAACTTGAGATACGCTATTTCTTGAAATCGACCCACAAATCACGTTTTCGTTTCACGATCTTGATTCCAATCGATTGGTTCTTTGTTAACTAAAAGAATCACATCAGTTTGGTATCATAGCTCAAACCTATAAGTCCAAAGGCGTGATGACCCAGCCAGTCGTCTGATGAGTTACTGCTCCATTTCCCCCATTTCTTCTTCTTTATGCTTTGTTTATTCGTATTTTGTTGTATCGGGTTGGTTAGATTTAATCCGAAATGATTTTGGTGAAGTTTGAGACACTTAGTCTCTTTTAAGAAGGCTTAAGTTTGAAAAGTCAACCGGATGTTGACTTATATGTTAGAGGGCTCTGATATGAGTTCCGATGGTTCTGTTAGCTTTGGGAGGTGATTTGAGACTTAGGAGTGTGATCGGAATAAGTTTCGGAGGTTTGAAGTAGATTTAGGCTTGAATTGGCGAAGTTGATAATTTGGCGATTTCCAGTTGATAGGCGAGATTTTGATATAGGGGTCGGAATGGAATTCTGAGAGTTGTAGTAGTTCTGTTGTGTCATTTGGGATATGTGTGCAAAATTTCAGGTCATTCGGACGTGGTTTGGTTGGGTTTTTTATCAAAAGCGAAAATTGGAAGATATTAGAAACTTAGGCTTGAATCCGAGGTGTTTTGGTTGGTTCGATGTTGTTAGAAGTGTTTTGATGATTGGAACAAGTTTGAATAAGGTATTAGGTTATGTTTGTGCTTTTGGTTGAGGTCCCGGGGGCCTCGGGGTGATTTAGAATGGTTAACGGAGAGGTTGGAATTTTGTTGCAGCAACTGATATTGCTGCTTCTGGTATTTTCACGGCGCCACATAAGCGGATATTTGGTCGCAGAAGTGGAAGAGTCTTGAGGAGCGGGAACCGCAGAAGCGGCTAATGGGATCGCATCTGCGGAATCACAGATGCGGAGGGAGGATCGCATATGCGGTTTGCTACTGGTAAGTGAATTTCGTAGAAGCGGAGGATCTGACCGCATATGCGGTACCGCAGAAGCGGGCCTTGGACCGCAGATGCGGAAAGGCCTGGGCAGGACAGATAAGTTATTTAATTTTGCAAATTTGAGTTATTTCACCATTTTTTGACTTCGACCTTGGAGCTTTTGGGCGATTTAGAAGAGAGAAATCAAGGAGACTTCGTTAAAGTAAGGATTTTGGACCTAAAACTCATTCCTATGCTAATATTTAATAGATTAGAGCTAGAATTTAGGGAAATTAAGGGTGAAATTTGGAGAAGCTAGGGTTCAGGATTGGAGACCTATGATTGAGGTTTTGATGGGCCATTTGAGGTCGAATTTCTGAGTTTTTGGTATGTATGAACTCGTGGGAAGATAAGAAATCTATTGGTGTAAGAATTTCTAAATTTCGACACGTGGGCCTGGGGGTTGAGTTTTGGTAATTTCGAGATTTGTGCCCTTTATTGATTGTTTTTGCTTGGGCTTTGTTCCCTTAGCATATTTTGACATCCTCGTTCTGATTTTTGAATAGATTCGACGCGCGCGGAGGCCGATTCAAGGGGCAAAGGCGTCGCGAGCTAGAGATTTAGTTAGTTCGAGGTGAGTAATGATTGTAAATGATGTTCTGACTGTTTGAAACTCTGGATTGCACATCGTAGTGCTATATTGAGGTGAGGCACATGCTTGATGACGAGCGTGGGGTCGTACACTATTGGGGATTGTGACTTGGTCCATCCTAATTGATGATTTTACCGTATATTTGATTGAAAACTATTTGCTATCATCATTATTTGGGCTGAATGCCATATTTGGGCTTTGTGCCAACTATTTGAACCCTTCGGGGATTTTTATTGATGTTTCCTCACTGTTTTGACTTATTACTTGAACTCAGTCATGTTATTTTCCAATATTTTCACACTCAACCCTGTTTACTCAGTTTTAAGACTTAAATGATATTTTAAATGATATTTGGGCTGAGAAATACTATTTTACTATTGCCCGAGGGGCTTGTGATAATGTTTGACTGAGTAAGGCCGAGGGCCTATATTGTGAGGAAACACTGATACTGATTTGAGGCCGAGGGCCTGAGATATGTACACCACGAGGTGGCTTGATTTGATATGAGGTCGAGGGCCTAGTTTGATGCCACGAGATGTATTGTTATTGTGCTTGGGCCGTAAGGGGCCCCTCTAGGAGTCTGCACACCTCTATTGAGCGCGGGTACCCATTGTGAAGTGAGATTGAGCTCGAAGGGCTATTATTGTTCTGAGATATTGCTCGAGGGGCGGATGTGGTGCTACTATGCCCGAGGGGCGAACTTCTATTTGTTTACTTTACCTAAGTTACCTGTCAATTACTTCTTTTACTTGTTGAAAGAGGGTTTTACTTGATTTTTCACTAGTTTACTATTTTAAAATGATTTTACTGCTTCATTATAGAATGCCTTGTGCCTTACGTGTTTTCTTACTTTCAGTCGTAATTTATATTTGTTACTCACTGAGTGGGAGTACTCACTTTACTCCCTGCACCCTGTGTGCAGACTCAGGCGTAGCTGGTCCTGCTCCTGAGTGCTGATTCCTCCAGTTTTAGGAGGGCGTTTGGTGATTACGAGGTAGTTGTTGACGTCCGCAGCCCTTGTGTCTCTATTCCTCTATTGCTTTTGTTCCCTTTTCAGACATTTGTACTAGTTTATGGATCTTAGCGGGATTGTATTTTAATTTATAGATGCTCATAACTAGTGACACCCCGGTTAGGGCTGTATATGGGTATTCTTCTGCGTATTTATGTTATTATTGATTATTTCGGACTTACTCTTATCATGTTTAGCTTGTTCTTATATGCTTATATGTTAATAATTGGAAAATGGAAAGTGTCGGCTGGCCTTGTCTTCACGAGAGGCGCCCTCACAATCGGGTTCGATGTTAGGGTCGTGACAAGTTGGTATCAGAGCCTATGTTACATAGGTCTCACGAGTTATGAGCAGGTTTAGTAGAGTCTCGCGGATCGGTACGGAGACGTCTATATTTATCCTCGAGAGGCTGCAGAACCTTTAAGAAAAACTTCATATTCTTAAAATTCTTATCGTACGAACTTATCAATCCGAGTACTAAACTTCTATTATTCTATTCTCTCACAGATGGTGAGGTCACGCTCTATCGGACAGGGTGGATGACCACTAGTGCCACCAGCTGCAGCCACCAGAGTCCGAGGACGCGGTCGTGGTTGTGGTAAAGGTAGAGCAGCAAGGGCAGCACCTGCAGATTCACCAACTGCCCCAGTTCAGGGCCAGGTCCCAACTGTGGACGCTCCAGAAGCACCAGCTTAGGACCAGCTTTGCCCATTGTGATTTTGGGTCTTCAGGAGCCCTTGGCTCAAATCTTATCAGTTTTAATTGGCCTAGCTCAGGCGGTTTTAGCCACTACAGCCGCAGCTACTTCTCAGGCCGGGGGAGGTAGTCAGACTCCCGCCGCTCGCACATCTGAGCAGGTCATGCATGGACTTTAGATGCTGGGGCCACATCCCGCTCAGCTGGTTACACCTGCTCAGGACTACGTAGTTCCTGCTATGCTAGAGGATGAGCAACGTAGGTTGGAGAGATTTGGTAGGTTTCAGCCTCCATCATTCAGTGGTGTACAGGGAGAGGATGCCTAGGGATTTTTGGATAAGTGTTAGAGGATGCTTCGTACCGTGGGTATTCTGGAGACCAGCGGAGTCACTTTTACTACCTATTAGTTTTTAGGACCTGCTTTCACTTGGTGGAAGGATTTTGAGAGGCGTAGGCCTGTTGGGTGCAGCATCTCTTACCTGATGGCAGTTATCCATTCTCTTTTTGGAGAAGTATGTGCCACAGTCTTGCAGAGACAAGTTGCATAGGCAGTTTGAGTGGTTGCGCTGGGAAGAGATGATCGTGTCGCAGTATGAGTTGAGGTTCTCTGAGTTGGCTCATCATGTCATCTGGTTGGTCCCAACAGATAAAGAGAGGATCAGTAGTCTTGTTGTTGGTCTTACTTATCAGCTCCGTATTCTTATGACCAAGGAGAGGGTGACTGGTGCTATGTTCGAGGAGGTTGTGGATATTTCTCGAGAGATTGAGTCTGTTCGTCGCCAGGAGCAAGAGGAGAGGGAGGCCAAGAGACCTCGAGGATCTGGTAGTTATAGTGGTGCTCCTTCAAGGAGCCAGTTTTAGCATGGCAGAGGCCGTCCATTTAGGCTTGCTCATCCAGCACACCCAGGTTATCGTGGGACGTCTTTGAGTCATGGTTATCATGGATCTCAGTAGGTCCAGTCATCACTTAGTACCCTTCTAGCTTAGAGTTCATCCTGTACTCTATCAGCTCAGGGCTCTTCTATGCCGAGCGTATCTGCTAGTCACTCTAGTGCGAAGGGTTCCCTTCAGTCCCCTTCTCCAACACCTGTGAGTTGCTATGAGTGTGGCGAGATGGGGCACATGTGGAGTCAGTGTCCTCGTCGTTCCACTAGTTCATCCCAGTAGAGGGGTCAGTCATCGGATTTAGCGCTAGTTGCTTTGCCACCACCTGCTCAACCAGCTAGGGGTGGAGGTCAGTCAGCCAGGGGCTACCCCAGAGGGGAAGGTCGATCAGGGGGTGGTCAGGCTCCATTCTATGCTCTTCCAGGTGGACCCGATGCTATTGTTTCAGATGCTGTTATTACAGGTATTGTTTCAGTCTTCCATAGAGATGCCTCTATATTATTTGATCCCGGATCCACCTTTTCTTATGTGTCATCATACTTTGCTCATTATTTGGGTACACCCCGCGAGTCTCTTACTTTACCTATTTATATATCTACCTTGGTGGGCGATACTGTTGTTATAGACCATGTGTACAGATCGTGTGTGGTGACTATTGGGGGTCTGGAGACCCGAGCTGATATGTTATTATTGAGCATGGTAGATTTTGATATTATTTTGGGCATAGCTTGGTAATCTCCATGTCGCGCTATTCTGAACTGTCATGCTAAGATAGTCACATTGGTTATACCGGGTGTTCCACGGATCGATTGGCGAGGTGTGACTTATTATGCTCCTAGTAGGGTGATCTTTTTCTTGAAGGCCCAGTCTATGGTTGAGAAGGGTTGTCTTTTGTATCTTGCTTTTGTGAGGGATTTCGGAGGTGAGACTCCCAACATTGATTCTGTTCTAGTTGTAAGGGATTTCCCTGATATATTTCCTGCAAACCTGCCGGTCATGCCACCAGACAGGGATATTGATTTTGGTATTGATCTAGTGCCGGTCACTCAGCCTATTTATATTCCGCCGTATCGTATGGCACCAGCAGAGTTGAAGGAGCAACTTTAGGAACTCCTTGATAAAGGGGTTTATTCGGCCTAATGTGTCACCTTGGGGTGCGCCAGTTCTGTTTGTGAAGAAGAAGGATGGCACAATGAGAATGTGCATTAATTATAGGCAATTGAACACGGTAACAATTAAGAACAATTATCCTTTGACTAGCATTGATGATTTATTTGACCAGCTTCAGGGAGCGAGGGTGTTCTCCAATATTGACCTTCGTTCAGGTTATCACCAGTTGAAGATAAGGGATTCGGATATTCTTAAGACGACCTTCAGAACCAGATATGGTCATTATAAGTTCCTGGTTATGTCTTTTAGGCTGACCAATGGCCCAGCCGCATTCATGCATTTGATGAACAACGTCTTTCGGCCTTATCTTGACTCGTTCATCATAGTCTTCATTGATGATATTCTGGTTTATTCGTGTAGTTAGGAGGAGCACACGGAGTATTTGAGGGTTGTGTTGTAGAGATTGGGGAAGGATAAGCTTTATGCAAAGTTCTCCAAGTGTGAGTTTTGGCTCGGATCAGTGGCATTCTTGGGACACGTGGTGTACAATGAGGGTATTAAGGTTGATCCAAAGAAGATAGAGGCGGTTCAGAGTTGGCCCAGACCGTCCTCTGCTACTGAGATTCGCAGTTTTCTTGGTTTGGCAAGCTATTATTGCCGGTTTGTTCAGGGATTCTCATCTATCACATCGCCCTTCACCAAGTTGACTCAGAAGGGTGCTTCATTTGTATGGTCAGACAAGTGTGAGGAGAGCTTTTAGAAGCTCAAGACACCGTTGAACACAACTCCAGTGTTGGTTTTGCCATCAACTTCAGGTTCATATATAATGTATTGTGATGCTTCGAGAGTAGGGATTGGATGTGTGTTGACGTAGGAGGGTAGAGTTATTGCTTATGCTTCTCGTCAGTTGAAGCCCCATGAGAAGAACTACCCCGTTCATGATCTGGAGTTGGCTGCCATAGTTCATGCATTGAAGATTTGGAGGCAGTACTTGTATGGCGTATCTTGTGAGGTGTTCATCGATCATCGCATTCTTCATCATTTGTTCAAGCAAAAGGACCTTAATTTGAGGCAGCGGAGATGGTTGGAGTTGCTTAAGGATTATGATATCACTATATTGTACCTTCCAGGGAAGGTCAATGTGGTGGCCGATGCCTTGAGCCAAAAGGCAGTGAGTGTGGGGAGTTTGGCATATATTCCAGTTGAGGAGAGACCTCTTGCAGTTGATGTTCAGGCTTTGGCCAATCGGTTTGTGAGGTTGGATATTTTGGACCCCCGTCAGGTGTTGGTTTGTGTAGTTTCTCGGTCTTCCTTATATGATCACATCAGAGAGCGTCAGTATGATGATTCGCATATGCTTGTCCTTAGGAATAGATTTCAGCATGATGATGCTAGGGATGTGACCATTGGTGACGATGGAGTGCTGAGGATGCATGACCGAATTTGTGTGCCCAATGTGGATGGGCTTCGGGGGTTGATTCTGGAGGAGGCCCATAGCTCGCGGTGTTCTATTCATCCGGGTGCCGCAAAGATGTATCAGGATTTGAGGCAGCACTATTGGTGAAGGAGAATGAAGAAAGACATTGTGGGATTTGTAGATCGGTGTCTTAATTGTCAGTAGCTGAAATACGAGCATCAGATACCGGGTGGCTTGCTCCAGCGGATGGATATTCCAGAGTGGAAGTGGGAGAGGATCACTATGGACTTTATTGTTGGACTTCCACGGACTTTGAAGAAGTTTGATGCTATTTGGGTTATTGTGGATCGGCTGACCAAGTCCGGGCACTTCATTCCTATTTGTACTACTTATTCTTCAAAGCGGTTGGCAGAGATCTATATTCGGGAGATCGTTCATTTGCATGGTTTCCCAGTTTCCATCATTTCAGATAGGGGCACTTAGTTTACCTTGCAGTTTTAGAGGTCTTTACAGCGAGAGTTGGGTACTCAGGTTGAGTTGAGCACAACTTTTCATCCTCAGACAGACGGGCAGTTTAAGCGTACTATTCAGATATTAGAGGACATGTTGCGTGCTTGTGTCATTGACTTCAGAGGGTTGTGGGATCAGTTTCTACCACTTGCAGAGTTTTCTTATAACAACAGCTACCAGGCGAGTATTCAGATGGCTCTATGTGAGGTTTTATATAGGAGGCGGTGTAGATCTCCGATTGGTTGGTTCGAGCCCGGTGAGGCCAGACAATTGGGGATAGATTTGGTGAAGGATGCTTTGGAGAAGGTTAAGGTGATTCAGGAGAGGCTTCGTACAGCATAGTCGAGGCAAGAGTTATGCTGACAGGAAAGTGCGAGATGTGTCGTACATGGTTGGTGAGAAGGTTCTGTTGAAGGTTTCACCCATGAAGGGTGTTATGAGAATTGGGAAGAAAGGGAAGTTGAGTCCGCGGTTCATTGTTCCTTTTAAGGTACTTCGAAAGATTGGGGAGGTGGCTTATGAGCTTGCTTTACCACCCAGCTTGTCGAGTGGGCATCCGGTATTCCATGTTTCTTTGCTCCGGAAGTATATTGGAGATCCATCGCATGTTCTAGATTTCAACACGGTTCAGTTGGAGGGGGATTTGACCTATGATGTGGAGCCAGTAGCCATTTTGGGTCGTCAGGTTCGGAAGTTGAGGTCTAAGGATATAGTATCAGTGAAAGTGTAGTGGAAAGGTCGGCTCGTGGAGGAGGCTACCTGGGTGACCGAGCGGGAGATGCATAGCAGATATTCTCACCTGTTTGAGGCTTCAGGTATGTTTCTTGACTCGTTCGAGGACGAACGTTTGTTTAAGTTGGGGAGGATGTGACGACCCAACCAGTCATCTCATGAGTTACTGCTCAGTTTCCCCTATTTCTGCCTTTGTTTATCTGTGCTTTGTGGTATCGGGTTGCTCGGATTGAATCCAGAATGATTTTGGTGAAGTTTGACACACTTACTCTCTTTTAAGAAGGCTTAAGTTGGAAAAGTCAACCAAATGTTGACTTATGTGTTAGAGGTCTTGTATATGAGTTCCGATGGTTCAGTTAGCTTCGGGAGGTGATTTGAGACTTAAGAGTGTGATCAGAATAAGTTTTGGAGGCTTGAAGTAGATTTATGCTTGAATTGGCAAAGTTGATATTTTGGCGATTTTCGGTTGACAGCCGACATTTTGATATAGGGGTCAGAATGAAATTTCGAGAGTTGCAGTAGTTCCTTTGTGTCATTTGGGATGTGTTCGCAAAATTTCAGGTTATTCAGACGTGGTTTGGTTGGGTTTTTTATCAAAAGCGGAAATTGGAAGATATTAGAAACTTAGGCTTGAATCCGAGGTGTTTTGGTTGGTTTGATGTTGTTAGAAGTGTTTTGATGACTGGAACAAGTTTGAATAAGGTATTAGGTTATGTTTGTGCTTTTGGCTGAGGTCCCGAGGGCCTCGGGGTGATTTCGAATGGTTAACAGAGAGGTTGGAATTTTGTTGTAGCAGCTGATATTGCTGTTTCTGGTATTTTCGCACTTGCAGATTGGGGACCGCAGGTGCGGCACCACATAAGCAGATATTTGGTCACAGAAGCGGAAGAGGCTTGAGGAGCGGGAACCGCAGAAGTGACTAATGGGATCGCATCTGCGGAATCGCAGATGTAGAGGGAGGATCGCAGATGCGGTTTGCGGCTGGTAAGTAAATTCCACAGAAGCGGAGGATCTGGCCGCATATGCAGTACCGCAAAAAGGGGCCTTGGACCGCAGATGCGAAAAGGCCTGGGCAGGACATATAAGTTATTTAATTTTGCGAATTTGGGTTATTTCACCATTTTTGACTTCGGCCTTGGAGCTTTGGGGCGATTTTGAAGAGAGAAATCAAGGAGACTTCATTAAGGTAAAGATTTTGGACCTAAAACTCATTCCTATTCTAATATTTCACGGATTAGAGCAAGAATTTAGGGAAATTAAGGGTGAAATTTAGGGAAGCTAGTGTTTAGGATTAGAGATCTATGATTGAGGTTTTGATGGGCCATTTGAGGTCGGATTTATGAGTTTTTGGTATGTATGAACTCATGGGAAGATAAGGAATCTATTGGTGTAAGAATTTCTAAATTTCGAGATGTGGGCCGGGGGGTTGAGTTTTGGTAATTTCGGGATTTGTGCCCTTTATTGATTGTTTTTGCTTGGGCTTTGTTCCCTTAGCATATTTTGACGTCCTCGTTCTTATTTTTGGATAGATTCGACGTGCGTGGAGGACGATTCGAGGGGAAAAGGCATCGCGAGCTAGAGATTTAGCCGGTTCGAAGTGAGTAATGATTGTAAATGATGTTCTGAGGGTTTGAAACCCCGGATTGCACACCGTAGTGCTATATTGAGGTGAGGCACACGCTTGATGACGAGCGTGGGGTCTTACACTATTAGGGATTGTGACTTGGTCTATCCCGGTTGATGATTTTACTGCGTATTTGATTGAAAACTATTTGCTATCATCATTATTTGGACTGAATGCCATATTTGGGCTTCGTGCCAACTATTTGAACCCTTTGGGGATTTTTATTGATATTTCCTCACTGTTTTGACTTATTACTTGAACTCAGTCATGTTATTTTCCACTATTTTCACACTCAACCATGTTTAATCGGGCCTGAGATATGTGTGCCATGAGGTGGCTTGATTTGATATGAGGCCGATGGCCTAGTTTGATACCAGGAGATGGCTTGTTATTGCGCTTGGGTCGTAAGGGGCCCCTCCAGAAGTCTGCACACCCCTAATGAGCGCAGGTACCCATTGTGATGTGAGATTGAGCCCTAGGGGCTGTTATTGTTCTGAGATATTGCCTGAGGGGCGGATGTGGTGATACTATGCCCGAGGGGCGAACTTCTATTTGTTTACTTTACCTAAATTACCTATCAATTGCTTGTTTTATTTGTTGAAAGAGGGTTTTACTTGATTTTTCACCGGTTTACTGTTTTTAAATGATTTTACTGCTTCATTATAGAATTCCTTGTGCCTTACGTGTTTTCTTACTTTCAGTCATCATTAATATTTGTTACTTACTGAGTTGGAGTACTCACTTTACTCCCTGCACCCTGTGTGCACACTCACGCATAGCTGGTCCCGATCCCGAGTGCTGATTCCTCCAGTTTCAGGCACGCGTTCGGAGATTACGGGGTAGTTGTTGACCTCCGCAGCCTCGTGTCTCTATTCCTCTATTTCTTTTGTTCCTTTTTCAGACATTTATACTATTATATGTATCTCAGCGGGATTGTATTCTGATTTATAGATGCTCATGACTAGTGACACCCCGGTTTGGGCTGTTTGGGTATTCTTCTGCTTATTTATGTTATTATTGGTTATTTTGGACTTACTCTTATCATGTTTAGCCTGTTCTTATATGCTTATCTATTAGTAATTGTAAAATGGAAAGTATCGTCTAGCCTTGTCTTCACGAGAGGCGCCATCACGACTGGGTTCGGGGTTAGGGTCGTGACAAAAGGTTGAGAAATAATCATGTCTAAGATTCAACCAAGAGGAAGATTTTTTGTTCAAGAAGACTAAGAAACGAGACAGCATGAATCTCTTTTTCACATTAGATGTACCTCCCTTGGAAAAGTTTGTTCGTTGATCATTGATCGTGGGAGTCAAATTGTAAAGCCCCGGAAAATTTTTGCTAAGTAGTTTAAGATTTCGAGGTGCCAAGGTAGGCTAATTATTTTATTTTGTGTGAAAACGAGGATTAATGATATTATGGATATCAATTGGATATGGTAATAAGTGTATAAGTCTTATTATAAGTGATTTGTGTCTAAGGAGAGGCCTAAGTCTAAGCCAAGTTGGAAAATTGCATATTAGACGAAATCTGTAAATGAGTGCGCACACTACCTTACTTTGAACGATCATATCTCCAGTTATTTACGGATTTGTGTGATGCACAACCTATCAAATTAAAGCCTTTAAGTCTAATGTCCAACGCAACAAACCGTTCTTCATTTGGAGGTGTATACAAAAAGTTATGACCATTTTACTCGGCAGGTGTCACTAGCGCGACCACTAGCGCGAAGTCGCGCATTTTTCGGAGTATTCTGCCTCCGACGCGCGAAGAGCGCACGAAGTCACGCACGAACAGACTTTTAAACACCCTAAAGACCGGAAATAAGAGAATTTGAGTCACTTCTCAAGCTTAGGGCTTCCTCTACACACCCAATGTGAGTTTTTAAGTTTGTTTTCATGGTGATTTCACTTCTCAATCACTAGTTACAACATGATTTTGATTGGATTTCATAGGATTTCTTAAAAACCTCAATAACACCCCAAAGTTGTCTTTCAAGAATTGGTCTACAAGAGGTAATCCTACACCTTAGACTTACATATATGGAGTTATTATGGGATTATGAGTATGAATCATGTATTACAACTTATGGTATGGTGGTTGGAGGCCATAAATTACCAATTTAAATACATGAACATGGTAGAGATTTAAAGTTGATTATTTGATGGAATATTTGTTGGTTGGGTGTGAATGGTTGATCACACATGAGATGTTAGGATTATAAATTGTTAAAGGCTAATGGAGGGATGCATTATTGGTTAATGGTGATAGTCGTAGGAACCAATACTATAGTTATGAGGTGTAAATATCTATGCCCACAAGGTGTTTGATTATATGCCTAAATGACATAAGTTATCGAATTTATTACTAATATTGGCCCTATTGAATGTTGTATTGTAGATTGAAGTTGCTTAATTGTATTGGACCCTTATAGTGTCATTAAGGGGCGAATTTGAGGTATGTATGGCTAAAACTCCCTCTTCTTAGAAATTGAGCTCCCATGGTGTCCCTGTGTATGTTGTAAGTCCGGAATTTGATTTATGTAGTATTCATTATTTCAAAGAATTTGGGTATTGCAAGAATATATGTGAATGATGTACCTCAATGTGTTTAATATATTATTCTTGGTAAATGAAGATATGTGAATAATGGGAACTATGTGCTAAAATGCCTAGACTTCAAGTCAAGTTTAAATTGAGATTTTGATGCCAAATTGTGTGAGAAAACTCGTTATGGTTGATCCTCGAATATTACCGTTTATCTCGCCGGAACCCTACCGCCGGCGAACCATACTCCAATGACCACCAGAAAAATACCATAGCTTCCTCATAAGACCCTCTTCTCATTCCTACTTGTAGTTTCCTTCGAATCTTGCCAGAAATCATTGAATATTGATTTTAAATTTTTCGGCCAAGATTCAATGTGTGCCAAAAATTCCCAAAACAATACATTAGACTTGCCTGAACCTCCTCTACCCAACCCTCATATCCATTCATTTCGAAACTGCCCGGAACTCCTCGAATTTTTAATTTCAATATTCTGGTCAAGAACCCTAGTACAATTCTTGGGGATTCTTGACCATAATATCCCTAATAATGTGTTTTCTTTTGGAAAACACACCATTAGGGATGTTACGGATCATGAATCCTAGAGGATTCAAATACCATGGCTGGCCGGAACTCTCTTCACCTCTGTAAGTTCTATCTTTTTCCATAAAAATCTCTCATGAACCTGTTTAATTTCTGTTCCTTTATTTCTTTTATTTTTTTTTTGCTGACTTGATTTCAATTAATAAATAAGTATTAAAATGATTAGAGTTTACTGTTTGGACTTCTGTTAATAATTTGTAAATAAAACTTTTAGGATTAAATATTTTTTTATTATTCTAAAATTCGATCAAAATGATTACTTGATTAGGATAATTGCATGGTTAAGTTTTGGTAACTAGATAATTAGGGTTGCTTCTATTTTTTTGCTGTTTGATTTGTTAATAATTGTTTATGTTTATTTCAGTATGAATTAATTTTTTGCTTAATTGCTGATTTCTGATATTAATTAGGATTGATTTTGATAATTAGGATGAGAATTGGTTATAGCTGATAGAGTAGGCAAGGGTAGTAATTTTAAAGGGAAGGTGGGGGCACTTTTGGAATACCAAAATAGGCTAGTAGTAATTTCAGCTTAGTTTCAGGGATAATATGGGCATTGAAAAGGGTAGTTTAATTAAAAATAGTAAAATTCAGAATAAAGTGAGGGCAGTATATGAATTTTAATAGGTTTAGAACCTTCTAGATTGGGATCTAATGTAGATGTTAGCTAAAAAAGTGCACTTACTTGTGCAACAAGTTAGAAATAAAGGAGTAAAAGTATAAATAAAAAGGGACTAATATGTAAACATTAAAATTTGAATTTCTCTCCAAGTTATATCTATAAATAGGTAGTCATTTTACTTATTTTGGAAGTTTGAGATTCCTCCAAAAATTCCCCCCAAAATTCCCTTTGAATTCAGATCTTATTTTGAATTTTGAAGCTTCTAAAATCGAAAAACATTAGAAAAACCTCCAGAAAACTAAAATAAGCACTGTTACATTGATCTTTGGATAATTTTGATCAACTCTCTACTCTTCTGATTGTTGAGGGTTCTCTGAAGTTTGCTGGTTGATTGTTCGAGTGGTTTTGGGTTTACTCAAATTGATTTTCAATTTTTGTGGGTGTATTCAAGCTAATTTTCGAAATTGCTCTTGAATCTGCTGATTTTCTAAAATCATTTCTGGATTGCTGGTGTATTTTCTGAGCTGTTCTAAACATTAGTGTGCTGCTGCCTATTATCCTGTTGCTGATCTCCTATTTTTCAATTCTCAGGTACACATTTGCACTCACACTGATGTAGCTTCAAGCTTGAGTAATGAAATAAAAGTTTCAGTTGTTTGTTCATAAAGTTTATTAGTAATTTGTGTATTTTAAAGAAATCTGTTTGGATCTATGTGAATATAGAACTTAGATAGCGTAATATGTATCTAATAGGACTGTTTGAATTTTCAATTTGTATTGGACTATACCGAATAATTAGCTACTGAGCGTGAAAGTGTTTGTTGGAATAGATTTATGTCCTAGAAATATAGATGAGTGTAGTTGAAAAATAAGTATAATAATTTCATGATAGATTAATGTGAGTTTGGAGTAGCATGGCATTGCTGCTCAGGTATAATAATGGAAATGAGAGTTAGCCTACAATTATGAATTCAACTAGGCAATATCAATATTTATTTTTCAGCTTAATTCGCATATATATGAATCAGCCCTTCAATAAATGAGTAGTAGTAAGGAATTCAAAGTTGAGCTAGTAAGCAGTTTGTTTGAAATTTTGGCTACCAGCAGGTGGTGTGACTCATGAAATTTGACAATTATTTGTTCCCAATGCATGATTGTTGTTTGCCTTGAATTAGCATGCTTGGCAAATCAATTTTAGTAATAATTAAATTAAAACATATTTTACTCTTAATTGAATTGGAATTCTGTTTGTGTAATGACAAGGCTTGACAGCCTAGTCCCAAGTGCTGGGCCTCAGAGCAGGTGTACGTGGCCCATGCCTGTTTGGTTTGTTTTCCCTGTTTGGGCTTAGGCCCAAGTCTGTCTTGTCGATTCAGCCTCTCTTTGAGTTGAAGCTGTTTTCGTTGGGCTTATTTTAAAGCCCAATGGTTGGACTGTACTGCTGAATTACCATTTGTCCCAATAACAAAATAATTAGGACTTTATTTTAGAGACGAACAAAAAAATAGAAAATATAGTTCACTTTAGGATTGACTTTTAAAAATAAAATGAGATGAGCCTCACCCAAATAAATTGTGACGACCCGATTCGTCGTCACGTGAGTTACCGCACCGTTTTCTCCGTTATATGCTTGTTCATGTTTCAATATATGCACTTGGTGAATTTGAGTCAATTCGGATCGAGTTTGGTAGGAAATGGGATGACTAGTCTCTTTAATGAAGGAATAGATTGGAAAAGTCAACCAGACGTTGACTTGTGAGTTAGAGGGCTCGGAATTGAATTCAGATGGTTCGGTTAGCTTTGGGGGTGGATTTGTGACTTAGGATAGCGATCGGAATCGAATTTGGAGGTCCGGTGTAGAAATAGGCTTGAATTGGCGAAGTTGGAATTTTGGTGAATTCCGGTCGATAGGTGAGATTTTGATCCGGGAGTCAGAATGGAATTCCGACAGTTGCAATAGCTTTGTTAGATTATTTTGGATATGTCTGCAAATTTTCAGGTCATTCGGACGTCGTTTTGTCGGGTTTTTGATGGAATATAAGTTTCGGAAGTTTTAGTTGAAACTTAGGCTTGAATCCGCCTCGATTTGATGATTTTTGTGTTTAATGAGGTGTGTTTTTATGATTGGAACAAGTTCGTATCGTGTTTTGGAGTAGGTTGGTGGTTTTGGTTGAGGTCCCGGGGGGCCTCGGGGGTGATCCCAAGGGTCAAACAGATCATTTTTGGCATGTTAGGAGATCAGATTTCTGCTGGTATTTGTTGCAGATATTTTTTCTATGCGATTGCGGGGTAGCAGTTGCGATCGCATAGAAGAGTTGGAGAGGCCTGGTTGTTTGTGCTCTGTGATGGCGGTAAGCATTTGTGCGATCGCATATTTGTAGATCCTGAAGCAATGCGATCGCATAGGAATATTGTGCGATCGCATAGACCATTTTGGGGGCTTGGAAATTTTGTTCACCGCGATCGCATGCCTAGGGCTGCGATCGCATAGAAGAAATACTGGGCGACATAATGGGTTTTAACATCATTTTATCCGCGACTTATCTCATTATTTCCTCCATTTTTACACTAATTTGAGAGCTAAGTGATAGAATTTGAAGGGGATTTCATCGGGAAGTGATCGGAGGTAAGTCTCGTGGTCTTAATACGTCATTTAATCAAAGAATCTTCCATTAATTCTCTGAATTTGGGTATAAATTGAAGAAGTTAGGGCTTGGATTTTTTGCTATGTAAAGGTTGGATTTGGTGGCCCATTTGAACTCCGATTTTGATAAATTTTATATGTACGGACTTGTGGCGAGACGAGGATTTCGAAAATGTGAATTTTGTAATTTTTTGAGAAGCGGGCCCGGGGCTCGGGTTTTGGCAACTTCGTGTTTTTGGGTG
>MU691728.1:0-17681 GCA_026770625.1 Nicotiana glauca
GACCAGTTAATAAAAGGATGCAACACAATCTTTAAAATTATAAAATCATTTTATTTGATATTTTTGGAATAATTTACTTAGGGTAAAAATCACGTGCTCACATGAGGCATTTAGCATTTCAAGGTCTCCAAATTAACTTGTCGCTAGGCCTACCTTGAGCATAAAGAGGTCCCAAATTAGGACACGCTTTACACTCCCACACTGTGTGTATAAATATTACAATTTTTTTATATAATCCTCACTAACTTGTTACCTTTTATTTTTACTTTTTGTTTATTCCCCTCCCCTAAGGTTAGTTCGTGAACTCTGGTAACATCATCCTATTTCACGAGATGTAGGGGCCCTCCACCTACTCCTCCACTCAGTCCTATCAGACATAAGAATAAAGGGAAGATGGAAGATTTGAACAATGCTAGAAAGGAGAACTCAACTGAACGGGTAGAGGTCACTCATGGTCACGGTACTCTGGTTCCCAAGGAAAATGCATCCCAACTGGAACAAAAGTTGCTGAAATTTCAAGAAGAACTTGACCAGGATCAGAATCTGGCAAATCTGTCATTTTCCCTCACCACTCCAGATGTTAATTTCCCAAATGCTCAGAACCCCACACCGCCCCAAAATATCCCAAAGCAACAAAACCGTCGCACTCCTTATCACCACTACAATACCTTCCATACCTCAAATAACACCCCACTGCTCATCCCAGTACTGGAGAACTCCACAAATGACCACTACCACACCTAATATAATACCCCCATCTACGTGGAGACTATGCCACACTCCACCCAGCCCATCTCAAGCACACTCCGATGATAAAGACTTGCTTATCAGAAACTTGGCCAAAGAACTTAAAAAGTTGACTAACAGAATTCAAGGCGTTGAAGGTAGTAAGGGAATTGAAGGGCTAAACTACAAAGATCTTTGCATACACCCCGATGTCAAATTGCCCGAGGGGTACAAACCTCCTAAGTTCGAAATGTTTGATGGTACAGGATATCCAAGTGTCCATTTGAGAACGTACTATGACAAATTGGTGGGACTAGGAAAAGACGAGAAAATACGCATGAAGCTTTTCATGAGGAGCTTGAAGGGAAATGCTTTATCTTGGTACATTAGCCAAGATCCAAAGAAGTGGTCGAACTGGGTAAGCATGGCATCTGATTTTATGGACAGGTTCAGGTTCAACATAGAGAATGCACCGGCCGTATTCTATATTTAAAATCTAAATAAGAAGCCCACAAAAACCTTCCGCGAGTATTCTGGTTGTTGGAGGTCCGAAACTGCTAAGGTTAGACCCACCTTAGAAGAAGAACAAATGAACAAATTCTTTGTCTGGGCCCAAGACCTACAGTATTATGAGAGGGTGATGATGATTGAGGGCCACATATTTTCTGACATTATCAAGCTAGGAGAAAGGATCGAATAGGGCATCAAAAGCGATATGGTTATGAATTTCAAGGCCTTGCAAGCTACAAACAAGGACTTACACTCAGGCGGTGTCTCTAAGAAAAGGGACGTAGGAACCGTAATGGTGGCACAGAGAACCAAATCTCCCATCAAATACCAAACCTTCCTAATACCTCCACTTACATATCAGCCTACTCCAAACTACCAAGCACCCTCACCCTCTTACCGAGTTCCACCACCCACTTATGAATCACCTCCCACATATCAGCCTACTTCACCCAAATATTCCCAACCAGCCCATGTTTACCAAGCCTACAACACTCAACGATACGACTACCAATCCACTCATCCACTCCAAAACTTCCCTAGACCTCGACTGAACTTTGACCGAAGGCCCCCAAAACAATATACAGCTATTGTTAAACCTATTGACCAGTTGTATGAAAAACTCAAAGCTGCTGGTTATGTCATCCCTATCCCTGCTGCCCCTAAGAACCCCTCTCAATGGGTTAATCCAAATAAATCTTGTGCATACCATTCCGGCATGAAAGGGCACACTATTGATGAATGTCGCTCTCTAAAAGGTAATATCCAGACTTTAATTGATAACAAGATTATTGTGGTAAAGGAACCTGCTCCGAATGTCTGCAATAACTCGCTGCCAGACAACAAGGGTGGAGGTGCTCACATGATTGAAATAGATGATAATTGGGATCCCAAGGGATCGATCGATTTGATCACAGAAGGTGACGACCCAAAGAAACCAATAATCATTCTTAATCCGATCATAATCTAGATTCAGCCCTCTGGGGATGCTGAGGTAAGTATTTCCATGCCACTTGAGTTTGAGGCACCATTCTCTTCAAAGACGTCAGCACCAATTGAGGTCAAATTCATGTCTCCAGCAAATACACCTACACCATTCGAAGTTGTAGTTTTACCAACCAAGGTGCATGCTCCGTTCGGAGTAAAGATAGCCATGCCAATTCCAGTGGTAATGTCAGTCGTAACACCATTCCATACAAAGGCTATACCTTGGGACTACACAGCTGAGGCACGAAGGAAAGGCAAGGTTATATTCGGAAAAGCTGTTATGACACAAGGTATAACGAGAACTAGTAGGGTTTATACCCCGGAACATCCAGCTGAGTCAAGAAAGCAGGCCTCTAGTCGGCCGACCATCACCGAAATCGGGCCAGATGATTTCTAGAGAAAGATACAATCCAAGGAATACTCGGTCATTGATCAGCTGAACAAAACACCAGCGCAAATTTCTATCCTTGGTTTGCTACAGAATTTTGGTGCAAACAAGAATGCCCTATTAAGGGTGCTGGGTGAGGCATATGTACTGAGCAATATCACCGACGGAGAGATGGCTAACATGGTAGGACATGTATTGAAAAGTCACAAGATCACCTTTCACGAAGATGAGCTGCTACTAGAAGGGTTGAGTCGCAACAATGATTTGTATATCACCATGCAATGTGAAGATTATTTTATCACCAGAATCCTGATTGATGGAGGGTCCAACCTAAACATTTGTCCGTTGGTAACAGTCAGGACATTGGGAAAGGGACTGCACGAGATCAAGGATGGGGCTATCAACGTAAAATCTTTCGATGGTTCCCAAAGGTCCACTATTGGGGAAATTAGCCTCTATTTGCAAATGGGGCCTACTTGGTTTGACGATGATTTTCAAGTAATAGACGTGCTGCCATCTTACAATCTGTTGTTGGGACGACCGTGGATTCATGCCACTGGGCCTATCATCAACACTACATCAGGCAATGAAGTTTGAGTGGAATTACCAAGAGGTGATCATTCACGACGACTGTAGAAATCCCATATACAGTCGCCAGACCATCCCAACAATAGGAGGCAGAAGAAAGATAGGCGGGGAAACTTATCACCACATTGAGCGATTCAACATCGTTGACAAGGACAAATGGTGGGACAGCAAATGAAATCATACTGAATTGGAGCGGATACGAACTTGGCAAGAACCTCCAAGGAATTGCTAAGCCTATCAAACTAAAGAAACATGGCACCACCTTCGATCTAAGATATGAGTATATATGGAAAGAATTCAACGACTGGTCGCCACCATGGCGCGGTCTTTACTATCCATTGGAGAAGCCAATACCATGCTTAGAACAGACTTTCCAACCGGCCAAAGTTATCTATGGGTCAGAAAAAGAGGAAGCACTGGCAGTAGTGAGGAGTTTGTTCCTGGAAGACGATGATATGGATTGTTATGTCATTTTCGAGGAGGATGGGGAGGAAGACCCTTCCATACAGGCTGTAATCAGAGGAGCATGCCTCAAAAACTGGACCGTAAGAACCACCGGAGCCCGGCAAGCCTCGGGGTAGCAAGGCTGAACAAGCATCATGCACTATCTTTTTTTACTAGTTAACTTTTTCTTTCGCATTTTAATCCTCCCAATAATATCTTCAATGTTCAAAATAGTTGTGCAATTTATCAAAGAATTTCGATTTTCCTTATAAATAAACACTCTTATTATTTTCTCTCATTACTTTACTTATACAGCGTTACTATTACTCATCTTGAGGAACCAATGATTGTGACATGCAATGAGACAACGCAACAAACAGACATAGATTTAGAAGAAGAAGACATACCGAAAGAGATTGTTGAGGAAGTTGAGAATTTTGAAAACAGGCTGAACTCCAACCTGGACGAGACCGAAATTGTTAACCTGGGGGATGAAGAGAATATCAAAGAAACAAGAATCAGCGTTCACCTATCGTCATCAGAAAAGAGGGAATACTTAGAATTTCTAAGAGAATATGAGGACATATTCGCCTGGTCATACGATGACATGAATGGTCTAAGTACATGTATTATTGCACACAAACTGCCAACTGATCCGACATGTCTACCAGTAAAGCAGAAGCTCAGAAAGTTCAAACCTGATATAAGTTTAAAAATCAAGGAAGAAGTCACCAAGCAGGTCAAAGCTAAAGTTCTCAGGGTAATTGAGTATCTGACATGGTTAGCTAATATTGTACCAGTGCCAAAGAAGGACGGGAAGGTTAGAGTCTGTCTCGACTACCGAGATCTCAACCGGGCCAGTCCAAAAGATGACTTCCCTTTACCAAACATACACATCCTGATCGACAATTGTACAAAGCATGAATTGAAATCATTTATGGATTGTTTCGCTGGTTATCATTAGATATGGATGGATGAAGAAGATGCTAAGAAAATGGCCTTCATTACACTGTGGGGAATGTACTGTTATAAGATGATGCTGTTTGTGTTAAAGAATGCAGGAGCCACCTACATAAGGGCCATGGCTACTATTTTTCATGATATGATATACAAGGAGATCCAAGTGTACGTAGATGATGTTATCATCAATTCCAAGAAGGCCATTGATCACGTGGAAGATTTGAGGAAGTTTGTCAATAGATTGCAGAGGTACAACCTAAAACCAAATCCCGTAAAGTGTGCATTTAGGGTTCCCGTCAAAAAATTGCTCGGGTTTATTATGAGTCTTCGGGGAATAGAACTGGATCGATCGAAGTTCAAAGCTATTCAAGAGTTGCCACCGCAAAAGAACAAAAAGGACGTGATGCGTTTTTTGGGAAGACTCAACTACATCAGCCGATTCATAGCACAATCTACGGTCATCTTCAAGATATTGAAGAAGGATGCCGCTACCAAGTGGACTGATGAATGACCGAAAGCTTTTACTAGGATCAAGGAATACCTGTCAACACCACCAGTCTTAGTCTCGCCTGAGCCAGGTAGACCTTTGCTACTCTACATCGCGTTAGATGGTGCCTTCAGTTGTGTCTTGGAGCAGCATGATGAAACGGGAAGGAAAGAGCATGCCATTTACTATCTCAGCAAAAATTTCACTCCGTATGAAGTCCAGTATTATCTATTAGAGCGTACCTATTGTGCTCTAACTTGGGTGGCCCAAAAGCTGAGGCACTACTTCTGTGACTATACTATATATCTCATATCAAGGATAGACCCTTTGAAGTACATCTTTCAGAAGCCCATGCCCACCGGCAAGCTCGCCAAGTGGAAAATCCTATTAAGTGAATTTAACATTGTCTACATAGCTCACAAGGCAATCAAGGGACAGGAACTAGCAGATCACCTTGCCGAAAATCCCGTAGATGGAGAATACAAACCCCTGAAAACGTATTTTACCAATGAGAAGGTATCATTCGTAGGAGAATACATTGCAGAATCCTTTGATAGCTGGAGAATGTTTTTCGATGGAGCAGCAAATTTCAAAGGAGTTGGCATAGGAGAAGTCCAAGTGTCAGAAATCGATCAACATTATCCGGTGTCAGCTAAGCTCAGATTCCCGTGCACCAACAATATGGCCGAATATAAAGCCTGCATCTTAAGGCTCAAAATGGACATTGACATGAACATACCAGAGTTTTCTAGTAATTGGGTATTCATACCTACTCATATATCAGGTCTGAGAAGAATAGGCAACCAAGAACTCTAAGATACTCATGTATCTGCATCACGTGTAGGAACTGAGAAAGAGGTTCACCAAGACAGAATTCTGATTGTTCCCAGAATCCAGAATGAATTCGCCGATGCATCTGTCATCCATGATACAACATACAGACAAAAACTTATGATCCCATTCCAGTAAAGATCCACGAACAACCAGCTTATTGTGCCCATGTTAAAGAAGAGGCAGAAGAAAAGCCTTAGTTTCATGATATCAAGGGATATTTAGCAAATGGAGAATACCTAGAGCTTGCAGGTCCTATTCAGAAGCACACCCTTTGGAGGTTATCCAATAACTTCTTTCATAGTGGAGGAATCATATATAGGAGGACTCCTAATTTGAGATTATTAAGGTGTGTCGACGCAAAGGAAACATCTAAGCTACTGGAAGAAATCCATGCTGGGACCTGCGGTCCATATATGAACGATTTTATCTTAGCCAAGAAGATACTCCGGGCTGGTTACTTTTGGATGACTATGGAAAGGGACTGATGGTGCGATATCCTAGCAGTCCGAAATAATTTCAGCCAGTCATCGGAAGCAGCCATCGGAAGCATCAACCCGTTAAACTGGGGTAGAGTTTTGAGGAGGACCCTCAAAATTCCGTAGCAAGATAGGTTGCAATATCTTGAGCCACGTCACAGTCTGTCGGTTCATCTAAAAGTTATTTCTTAAATATATACTTATGTCATTTTTTTTACAAATTCATGCATGTTTATTATCGAAATCGCTTTGTTCAGTGATTCTACCCCGAATGATACATACCATATCACCAGATCAAAGCCAAACAGGTCAAGTAAGGCCAACGAGGATACGAACTAACCTCCCCTCTACAAAACTCACGATTTTTCTTTGGATGCAGACACTTGGGTTGCGAAATCATCTGACATACTATACACTCACGAAACAAACATTGTTCATGAATACAACTCTTAGGATTGTTGCACTTACTGGTATTTTCTATCCACGCACGCTGGTGATATTCCCTATATCACGATGTCCCCAGCAATCACAATATCGCAACTTGCTATCAGCTAAGAAACTCTATTACCATTTTTCACTTTATTTAACTTCTGTATTGCATAAGGCTATCATTCTGCCTTTCGAGACTAAACACTATATCCATCTGCATTTTTTTGTATTGCATAAGGCTACCATTCTGCTTTTCGAGACTAAACACTGTCTCCATCTACATTTTTCTGCATTGCATAAGGCTACCATTCTGCCTTCCGAAACTAAATAGTATCTCTATCTACATTTTTCTGTATTGCATAAGGCTACCATTTTGCCTTCTGACACTAAACACTGTCTCCATATGCATTTTTTGCATTGCATAAGGCTACCATTCTGCCTTTCGAGACTAAATACCGTCTCTATTTGCATTTTTCTGCATTGCATAAGGCTACCATTCTGCCTTCTGAGACTAAACACTGTCTCCATCAGCATCTGCATAGCTAAAATATCACCACTTTATTTACGCTTGCATGGTTGAAAGATCGCTACTTTATTTACGCTTGCATGGCTGAAAGATCGCCACTTTATTTACGCTTGCATGGCTGAAAGATCGCCTTTTTATTTACGCTTGCATGGCTGAAAGATCGCCACTTTTTGCATCTCATGGGCTGAAAGATCACCAAAAACTGCATTCATGTGTTGAAAGATCACCAAATTATCCAAGGGCATCATTGCTCGGAGGTACCATTTGCATAGCCTGAGAACGCCATGCCATGGCCTGAGGATTCCTTTAATCTGTTGCATATCATTATTTAAAGGCATCATGGTTCGGAGGCATCATTCTCATAACCCGAGAGCATTATTTTATGGCATGCAAATCCTTTATTATACGCATCATAGCCCAGGACATCATGGTCTAAGGACGTCGTCCGAACCATCCAAAGACAACATTCATGGTCCCACGGGAATTTGCATCACGTTTAAATTTATGCACAATATATGCTTGTATTATTTACTTTCAGGAAAATCGGTGAGCAATGGTCCTCTCAGCAGGAGCGATCCCGCTCCAGTTCCTGCAGCCCTATCAGATCTTAACCATTCACCCCGTCCTAAATATTGAATCCGTTCTTGAAAGTCTCCAACGGCATACTCCGCCGGCGGATCCTGAACTACATACGACCTAATTATTGTAAATCCAGGGATACATAGGTAGATTAGAGACCAGATCACAACCTAAGTCCTCTCCAAAACATTTCGCTTGCTCAAAATTGGCCATCATATCTTTACCCGACAACTCTTTCATCCTTCCGGGGTAAAGAGGGGCATCTGTTGATACCCAATTGTTTTCTGTATATTTTAATATGCAAAATACATTTAAAATAGACTATATATGCATATAAGCATGTCCCAAGGTTATATTATTTTTTCTTAGTTTTCAAAGATTTTTAAATCAATTTATTGCCCTATTTTATCAAGGGAAAACCCAATAATTATCTACAAAATTATCATTTTTGGTGATTCATTTATTGAATTATTATATTTATGCTAAGATATATCTAACATAATGTTTACATATATTTATAAATTTATTTGGTATTTTTTAAAGCTAAATTGCATGTAATTGTAATATTGGCCTCTTTTAAGATTTAATTGTATTTATAGTTATAAAATTGACCCCACTATTTTTTAATTTAATAATTATGTATTGTTAATGATTTTATTGCCTTCAATTTATTTCTAGAAATTATTTTACTTTTTTTAATAAAATAAATGAGGGAAAATAGCTATTTAAATGATAGCCCATTTGCATTTCAATTTTAGCCAGATTTGAACCCCTTATTAGACCCATTTCTAAAACCCAATTACCCAGCCCAAATTCTAATCCACCCAACCCATAACCTTTTCAAATAACCCGCCTGGATCCTCCTTTTAATCTCAGCCGTTGATCAGTTAGATCAACAGCTCACATCCGCCCCTTCCTTTTTTAAACCCGACCTAACCCCTATACCTAATCATTTCTTACTTATAGCCGCCCTTGAATTCCTCCCTTCTCCCAATTCTCTCTCAGAAACCCTAGCCGCCTCCCTCCACTTCCACCCTAAAATCGCCTAAATCAATGGCTTCCAACGCCATTAAAGGCTTGTATCTGCCTCCTATGACTCCTATGTGCTCGAGTACTATGGTTTCAAGGCCATACCTTGAAGAAGCTTGGTCCAAACCTCGGATACTTTCAGTTCTATGGTTGTTTTCATCCAACCTTGACCTTTTTCCAACCAGCTATGGCTATTCAAGCCTGAATCTTGGTTTCTCCTTCTCAGATCAATGACCGTCCAAGCCTTTCTCACCACCTGGGTTCTTCTAAAACCCTACCCTTCAAGATTTTTCTGATTCTTTTAGATTTGTTGTATATCCGTGTTTTTTTCTAAGCTTTTAAACATTTTCTCAAAGTTTCTTTCAAAACTTTACCTTCAGAACCTTCAACTTTTTCAATCTAGGGTTTTGTTAAGTTATCCTTTGAAGCTTTCGGTGATTTTAACATGTTCTACTGTGTTCTCCTATGTCATCCGTCTATATGAGTTTACATGTTGAGGGTCTTAGCCTTTTGAAATTTCTAAATCTATTTTGTTAAAAGTGTTTATCTGATTCATTTGATTTTACTTCTATATCTTGAATGATGTTGAAAACCCTACAATTTAGGGTTTCATTCAAGTTGGGATGCTATTTTCTATGTGATTTTCTTGTATTCCATCTCTATGCTCGATTGACGGTGAAAACCCTAAAATTTTGGGGTTCATTCGAGTTGGGAGACTATTTGCTACATGATTCTCTTATTCCTCATCTCTGAACTTGTTTTGTTTCAAAGCCCTAATTTCTTTGAACCTATTCGAGTTTTTGAAAGTTGTTTCATCTACTAGTCGATTGAATTTCTGAATCTTTTGTCTCTTTACATGATTCTTAAACTCTATAAGGTCTTTTACTTGACCCTTTGGCATGCTATTTGATACTTTCTCTTCTTTATTACTGAGTAACTGAAATCGACCTATGTGACTACCTATGTTTGCTACAATATGATGTTTCACTTTGTCCTAAATTCAGACTTACTGTTTAATACTTATATACTCTTTTAATGCTGAGTTTCCCTCTAAAATGACCTTTAATTTAGGACTGATTTTAGACCTCCTTGTGTAAGCCTGATTGGTTCTTTCCGGGTTTAACTAATTTCCCTGATTCTTGGGTTGATTTAAGAACGTTCCCCTAGCCTTTCGATTCTCCTATTTCTGAATTGGTTTATTTATAATTTCAAATCCATGAATCCTTGATTTACTATGTACTGGTTGGTTTATTACCTTATTTAGGTAACCGTGTATTTCTAAGATTCTTTATAAATTCTTCCCTTAGTTAAACCCCTATGTATTTACCCCTAATTGCCTACTTTGCATAAGATGCTTACTTGATTTCTTTCCTTAAAAGTTTTTTTTCACATTACCGTTTAAATTTGAACTCCTTAATTAAAGGAAGTTCTTATACTGATTGATTTTTAATTGATACACAGTTCTATAATTATTTTTTGCCTTATTTTATGCCTGTTTTCACACTATAAATACCTAGCTTTTGCATTGAAACGAAACACATGAACACTCCTAGTTTTCTGATTTCACACTCACATTAAAAAAGCATTCTCACTTGTTACTTGTATTTTGGCCTGTTCTTTCAAGTCCTGCTACTGCTTTTACTGTACTTTGCTTCCTTGAAACTGGTACGTCCTGATTAAGATTTTCAGCAATCACAAACAATGTGTTTATTTAATACCTTTACTTGCATGTCTGCCTACTATTTGTGCTCAACTCAGTGTTTTCTTTAGCATGCTATAATTTCCTCCTATTATGAATCCCAAACCCTCTACTCCAATGTGTTTGATGCTAATAGGTTGTACAATATTGAGTATTATTATCTATGGCTCAAACTTGATTCCTCTAGAATTATAACATTTATGTCACCACCATGTGTTGTGTATTCTTGTTGATTCTGTAAGCATAACAGCACTCTCCATTGCTGTATATGCCCAGAATTAGCTAATGCTTAAATCCATAGGCTCTTTGGCATTGAGCTCCCTATGAACTTGGACACTTGAGGGCTGGCCCTTCCACATTGCACTTGTCCCTATTCTAGTAATACAATTTGGGTGTTAGCACTGCCCCGAGTCCCATCGAGGCTCTTAGTGAACTTTGGCACACTCAAATTGGAGAAAGGCTTTGGATCAGTGGTCTTTGAGTTGGTCTATCTCATAATTCAGACAGGAAGTCTGAATCAGGCTCTCCTTTGGTTGTACTTTTTTTTTTTTTACCTTTTTTCTGATGTAAGTTCATTCATTTTGGTTTATAATAAGTTGTAATAAATACTTAGGGCTGGCTAGTAAAAAAGGAATGGGTAACTATGTATGCAAAGGGTAGAAATTATGTCTATAGGTTTATTACAATTCTGCATAATTAAATACATATAGAAATTATGTCTATAAGTCTATTACAATTTTGCATATTCAAATACATATAGAAATCTTGTATATAGTTCTATTACAATTCTTCATATTCAAATGCCTATATCATGCCTTGGGACCTATTGAGCTCCCTCTGAACTTGGACACTTGAGGGCTGGCCCTTCCACATTGCACTTGTCCCTATTCTATTAATATAATTTGGGTTTTAGTACTACCCCGAGTCCATTGAGGCTCTTAGTGAACTTTGACACACTCAAATTGGAGAAAGGCTTTGGATCAGTGGTCTTTGAGTTGGTCTATCTCATAATTCAGACACGAAGTCTGAATCAGGCTCTCCTTTGGTTGTACTTTTTTTTTTATACCATTTTTCTGATGTAAGTTCATTCATTCAGGTTTATAATAAGTTGTAATAAATACTTAGGGCTGGCTAGTAAAAAAGGAATGGGTAACTATGTATGCAAAGGGTAGAAATTATGTCTATAGGTCTATTACAATTCTACATATTCAAATACATATAGAAATTATGTCTATAAGTCTATTACAATTCTGCATATTCAAATACATATAGAAATCATGTATATAGTTCCATTACAATTCTGCATATTCAAATACATATAGAAATCATGTCTATATGATGTTCTAATTCTGCATATTCAGTTACATATAAATAACATACCCATAAGGTTTTAAACAAAGTCTCATATATAGATATATCCATAAGTTCAAAAACAAGTTTCTGCATTTTAGACACCATGCCTATTGGTTTTTAAAACTATTTCTGCATTAGATACCATACCTATAGGTTTTAAAACAAGTTTTTGCACCCAGATGCTACACCTGTAAGGTTTAAAAATAGCAATGCATAGAAAACATGCATATAAGAGTTTCTAATTGAATCTGATTCGCCTCACTCAGTGTTAGATATAAAATCAGTAATAATGGATACTGTCAGTTGCAGAACTTGTAATCGATTCATTTAAATTCAGCCTCTCTTTAGTAATCTGCGTCCCTCACTTAACCAAAGTTTAACAAACATGCCTATAGGATTTTCAAATAATTTGTTTCGAGTTGTAATGTCTTATTACCTTATGAATTCAGTAGATGTCATACCTATAGGACCCCATCTTAATACTTAGGCAAGCCCTAGGGTAAAAACTATAAATTGAATTTGTTTTAACAATTACAACCAGCAGGTAGACCTAGGTTGGGCTTCTTAG
This sequence comes from Nicotiana glauca, assembly GCA_026770625.1. NCBI lineage: Eukaryota > Viridiplantae > Streptophyta > Magnoliopsida > Solanales > Solanaceae > Nicotiana > Nicotiana glauca. Next base: position 12,581 of record MU691728.1, read on the forward strand.
AGCCAGTTTTTCGATTAGCTGGAAAAAAGTAGCTTTTACACAAGTTCTTAAAAGCAGTTTTAAGTAGTGAAACTTATTTTATAAATAAACAGTTACATGTTTGGATAAATGTGCTAGCGCTTAAAAAAAGCTGCTGAAGTGTTTGGTAAGCAAGTGCTGGTAAGTACTTTTTTTTGTTAGAAAGACAAAAATATCCTTAAAGCTGTTGATATTAAAGAGGAGCTGATTACTATAATATATTTAATTCTCAATTAATGTAAATAAAAAATAATTTATATTTTAATTTAATTGGTTATTTAAGATAATTTTTATAAGCCAACCACCATAATAACTGCTAGTAAAAATCACAAAGAAATCAATATTCAAAGTTTTTCTTTATACAATGGAATGCTCCACTGAACATTCAATTTGTATTTTACCATAATAAAATATCATAGAATAAAATAGTTAGTTGTTTTGTGTCAATCAAGAGAGAGATAGAGGAAGAGGGTGGCGAAACTTACAACTGCATTTCGCGGGAAAAGGAGAGAGGAGGAGAAGGTAAGTGGCTGACGGGAACTGGTGGTCAACTTCACCGACGCAAAAACTCTGACGGAAAAACAATTGGAAGGAAAATTCTAATGAATTAGGGGTAATTTCATAATTAATAAAAATTATAAGGGATAAGAATGTAATATCCTTGGTAAAAGCAATATGGCTTTTAAGTCAATTTAAAAAAGTTTGGTTTACCCAGCTTGTTGTTTTTGGTTTTTAAGCATATTTTAAATTTTTTTAAGCTCTTTTTTTAGTTGACAAACATTTCCACATGTTAAAAAGGCTCAAATAGACTCTTATCTGAATTATGTAATAAACCAGTCTGCCTCAACTCTTAAATTCTCTCTCACATTTAGTGTTCAATTAGACCTAAATAGTATGTGAAAGTCATGCTAATTGCGTGCTTTTCTGTACAAGGAGGTCTATTTGAGCCTCTGTTTGTTTATATGCTTCCCCCAAAATATGCAGTATGTGTTTTGGATGTCGCCTTAAGTTTTTTACCTTTTGAAACCTTAAATAAGCCCAATATCTGCAGTATGTATTTTGGATGTCGCCTTAAGTTTTTTACCTTTTGAAACCTCAAATAAGCCCAATATCCCTCCCTTTTTAGGATTAGTATTCCTAAGTGTCTCCGGGACTGATAGGATTGAGGTGGGTAATAGCATGCAATAATTAATCGAGAATATTCCGCAGTTTAATACCTTAACGGGGTATAAAGGGTAGATATGGATATGATGACCACGCGATAATGTCACGTGTAGCCCCTCATTGAGGAGTGATTTCCGGACATTGTGTGGGGTGATCCATATTTTTGATAAACCTAGGACTCCCCTTCATTTATTCTTTATTTCTTTTTAGCTTAAATCTTTATTTAAAAATTAGCTTTTCTAATTGCTCTTTCAAACCTTGTTTACTTTCAAACCTTTATGTGTTGAAATCCCCTCTTATTTGAGCCTTATTTGCTTATATATTGATTGTACCCAAATTCGCAATAATTGTCTGACCGGGAACCATACTAGTGGATTCTGAGGGGTGCCTAACACCTTCCCATTAGAATAATTTCTAACCCTTACGGGTGGCTGATTGAGTCATTATGTTGAGGTATATCTTCACGTTCATTAACACTATGTGCGATGTTGACATTATTAGCTGCCATATCTGGTTTCTTACTAAGGAAAGAATCAAAATGAGTTGGTAATAAACGCATTGATTAAAGCAATCACGCAACTGTCTATGACCCACGGTGGGTGCTAAATCGTTTACCCGCAAAATAATACTGTTGACTTTGTTACGTGATTAATAGATAAGTGAATTGATTTGATTAAAAAAAATGATAAGAGATAGGCAGAATACATAAGTGAACCCTTAGACTTGGCCATTTTTTTCACTTGGACACCTAAACATAGAGTTGTTCCTATCAGGCACTTCAACTAAATTCCATGTGTGCCAATTACATACTTTATAGTGACATGGCAGACGATGTGGGGAAGGCGTGTGAACATGGGAAAAACTTGCTAATTATTATTATTATTATTATTATTATTTTTATTATTATTGTTGTTGTTATTGTTGTTGTTGTTGTTGTTGTTGATATATCCTAATATATTACTCCTATTAAAGCTCTTAACGTTTTTCCTCTTCTTCTATTTTTTTTCTTTTTCTTCCCGTCAGAACCCATCATTTTTCCTCATAATTTTTTGCCCTTTATTTTGCATATAAAGCTCACTTCTTTGAAGCTATCTTGAATTTGGTTACATCTTCTTCTCATCTTGAAGTGCTGGTGGCTCCTTTGAAGGTTACCCGTCGATTTGGATATCGATTTCTCTGCTCACTCACAATGTCGAATAGATCAAAATCACCTTCTTTAACAGAACTTTCTTGTTCTTGTGGGACTGTTGCAAAGTTGTGAATTTTATGGACTCCAATAAACCAGGTTTTTTTTTTGGTTGAAAATTTGAAGGCATCTTAGTCTGGGACTTCTGTCCAGAACAAGCTGCAAAACAAGATTTGTAATGTTTTACTTGGTAATAAAAGATTTAGTTACCAAAAAAAAAGAAAATTTGAAGGCATAGGTGGTTGCAAGTTTTTCAGGTGGTATGACGACGAGACACGTGATTAAGCTAAGAGCGTCTGGTTTATGAAAATGAGTACAAAGTTTGAATAAGAGCGGGATCAAGTAGTGGGAAAATGGAAGATTTTGGTCAATATGTTGATACTGCCACTTATTTGGAAATGCCCGTTTGGTTAACCTTGTCTCAATTGAAGTTGTAGCTTTTTTTTTTTGTTGATTTTTTCTGTTTTATGAAAAAAAGAGTTTCAATTTATTTTGGGGTTAATTCTATAAGGTGAAATATTGTAATTATGTGAAAAAAAGTTTAGTGGTTAAATTTAAGGTGTTATAGGTGTTGATACCCAATTTTTTCCATAATATTTTTAAAAATATGCTTTGGCATCAATAGCATTTTTATACAATTTTTGCATTTTAAAATATTTTAACTAATTTCTCCCAGCATTTTATTTATAAAACAATCACTAATTGCATCACAAATAATTTTATAATAATTTTTTATGATTTAATTTTATCATTTGCATTTGTACTAAGTTTCAATTATTGCACAAATAGTCACTTTTGTATTTTTTGGACTGCAATTGTAATTATTTTGCAATTATAGCCCACACACGCATTATTGCATTATTTACCAGAAAAAAGCTTTCCCTTATGGGTTGTTGAAGCCAACCCCTTTTGTAGGGAAACTTTCGTATCTATGGTTTAGTTTGCTTTCTTGGAGTCTCTTGCTCTGTTCCTTGTACTTCTTTTGATAAAAGTTGGTTCACTAGATTGTAGAGATTCCTCCGATTCTCTTAGCTTCTCATAATTTGTGATCCAGGAATCAGGAAGGATTTTGACAAGTTCATTTGAGGCATTGGTAACACAGTACGGGATCATGCTCTCAGCAAAAAAGATAGTTCTTGCTCAAAAGAGATTGATTTTCTTGGAAAATATTTCCAAACATGAAAATTATTTTTTACAGCCAATTAATTATTTTAAAATTATTTTATTTATTATATAGGGTATTTAACAAATGACCCTCTTAATTTCGGATTGGGCCTAATTGACTAGCCCAATTTTAACTCCTTATAACCAGCCCAGAAAACCCAGGCCGAATACCCACCCGCCCGACCCAACACCCTGGCAAATTATTTTTTACAGCCAATCCCTTTTTTTGCGCTTCCGAGGCCTTGAAAACCTCATTTTTAGTTGCCTCGATTTGCGTGCGGAGTCCGGGCGTGAAGCCGGAAAGTTTTTATGCTAAAAAATGTGAATTCTATGAAAATTTAAAAAATTATGATATTAATATTGATATAGTTGACTTTGGTCAACATTTTGGGTAAACGAACCCGGACCCGGACCCGTGATGTGATGGTCCCGGGAGGTCCATAGAAAAATATGGGACTCGGGCATTTGCCCAGAGTCGAAATTCGAGGTCCAGAACCCCGGTAAAAGAATTTTTATGTTAAATTATTTTCTGAAATTATTAAGGAAAAATAGATATGAAAATGAACTAGAAAATATAGGCATCGGGCTCGTATTTTGGTTCCGACGCCCGGTACAGGTCTTAAATATGTGTTAAGCGCTTTCTGTGAAATTTGGCCGACACCCGTATGATGTTGTTGGAGTTATGTGTATGTTTGGTTGGAAGCCCCGAGGGCTCGGGTGAGTTTTGAGTAGGTCCCGGAAGGCCTTAGGCTTAAAATATTAGATGTGGCAGTGTAGCAGGTCCCATACGGCCGCGGTGCATTTCTGCGCGGTCCGCGTGGACTGGTTCAGAGAGTCATTGGTTTAACTTTAACCAGCGCGGCCGCACACCAAATCAGTGCGGTCCGCGCTGGAAGCCACGCGGCCTCGGCGCATTTCTGTGCGGTCCGCGTGGCTAGGTTCAGAGAGGTCAGGTGTAGGCCCACCAGCGCGGCCGCGCACCAAAATAGTGCGGTCCGCGCTGGGTAGGTTCAGAGAACCAATTTTCTTCTCTTTTTCGATGAGGCCGCGTGGCATTTTTGTGCGGTCCGCGCCAGTATTCAGTAAAGCGTATAAATCCGAGATTTTCAGCTATTTTACACTTTTTCAAAACCCAAAAACATAAGAGGCGATTTTCCAAACCATTCTTCTTCTTCAAAATGATTGGTAAGTGATTTCTAACTTATTTTCTTCATTCTTAACATCTTGTAACATGATTTTAACTCCAATCAAGGATTTTCATAAAAGGGAATTGGGGATTTGGTTAAGGATTAGGGTTTTCAAAAAAATGGGAAGTTGGACCTCAATTTGGGGTCCGATTACAAAACTAATCATATAATTGGAATCATGGGGGAATGGGTAACTGGGTTTTGGTTCGAACCTCGGGTTTTGACCACGTGGACCCGGGGGCGTTTTGGGAAATTTTGAGTAAAACCTTACGAAAATTCGTTTTCATGCATTCAAGTTGATTCAATAAGCATTTGTTGATACATTCAAGTAATTTGTGACTAGATTCGAGCGGTTTGGTGGTGAATTCGAGGGGTAAAGCTA
>MU691728.1:17740-41253 GCA_026770625.1 Nicotiana glauca
TCCCTTGCCGGGATAGTTGGGCTGTTAGCTGTACCCTTGCCGGGTTTAACTGTTATGTTGATGTTTTTCCCTAATGGGACCTCCTTTGGAGAGATTATCAGTGTTATGAATTATATTATGGGATCGTGTGGCACGCCGACCACTTATGAGTTATATTATGGGACCGTGTGGCACGCCGACCACAACTTATATTGATTATTGTTATTGGCCTGAGATGCCGGTGACATTGTGCATGGAGAAACGAGAGTGAGTGGTACGCCTACCACGTAATATATGGAATGGGATCGTGTGTCACGACGACCACAACTTATATTGATTATTGTTATTGGCCTGAGATGCCGGTGACATTGTGCACGAAGAAACGGGAGCAAGTGGTACGCCTACCATGTAATATATGGAATGGGATCGTGTGGCACGCCGACCACAACTTATATTGATTATTGTTATTGGCCTGAGATACTGGTGACATTGTTCATGGAGAAACGGGAGCGAGTGGTACGCCTACCACGTAATATATGGAAAGGGATCATGTGGCGCGCCGTCCACTTATATACTATATTACGAGATCGTGTGGCGCACCGTCCACTTATGTTATACATTATGGGATCGTGTGGCGCACCGTCCACTTATGTTATACATTATGGGATCGTGTGGCGCGCCGTCCACTGTAAACATATGCATCATGAAACCCGAAGTAGATCTGCTGTTGTTTTTAATGTTCCATTTTCATCTAGTTCTCCCCGATAGCATGTCCCTTCCCAGCTTTACTTTGTATTATTTTATTACTATTTTTCTCGCACTTGTACATTATATTTGCACAGGTTAATTGTGGTAGGTCCTGTCTAGCCTCGTCACTACTTCGCTGAGGTTAGGCCAGGCACTTACCAGCACATGGGGTCGGTTGTGCTGATTCTACACTCTGCGCTCTTTTGCGCAGATACAGGTTTCGGGCAGCAATAGCAGCAGTAGTTCGAGTTTTGGCATTCCGCTCAGCGAGACACCGAGGTAGCCTTGCAGGCGTTCGCGGGACCCGGCGTCTCCTCTATATTTTTATGCAGTCTGTTATCTCATGTATTCGAGACAAACAGTTTTATATTTCTTTCGAACGGTTGTGTTTAGTAAATTCTTAGCAGTTCGTGAGTAGTGACACCAGATACTGGGTAGAGGTGTATTTTGAAACTTCCGCATTTTTATATCGTTTTGTTAAAACTAAAGTCTTCCGCACTTATTTAATTATTGTTAGAATATTATATTGTTGAGGGTGGATAGAGAATGTGTAATGTTTTGGCTGGCCTAGCTACGTTAGTAGGCGCCATCACGATGCCCGATGGTGGGATAAATTCGGGTCGTGACATGAATGGTCCAGATTTCCCCTTAACTAAATTAAACCAACCTATACCCCTTAAAACCTAATTATTCTAACACCCCTCCCCGCCATCACCTGTTCTTCTCCTCTTGAATACTCTTAAATCCTAACCCTAATTCACCTTCATCGTCACTCATTTACTTCCAGTTCATGGTGGTTTCTCACCACCATCAGACCTCTAATGGCCTCTCCGATGCTGGTATCGCCATCTATAAGGTCCTCGAGAGACCAGGGTCAGTCCTCTTACACATATGGCCCCTTCTTGCCTGTTTCAGCCTGTTCCATTTTGATTTCGAGTAAGATCTTCCTATTGCACCTTAAATCTATGGATTTCTAAGCTTAATTCTTCATATCTGTGTTGTTCTTCTCAAAACCCTATTTTTTACCCTTTGATCTTCTTAGATCTGTCCAGATCTGAGATAAATCGAACTTACTTCAAATGTTTTTATAAAAATCTTCTAGTTTTACGAGTGGCTTTCCATTTTCTTAAAATAGGGTTTCCTGAAAACCCTTTTTCTTCAAAAATGTTACTGACTTTAAGTATTTAATCTTCTATTTGCATGAGTTTTTGACTGATTTCGTAGAGTTTGTTTCAACCCTTACTATTTTATGTTGAAACCCTAATTTTTTCTGAAATTTTGTTTGGATTCTGAGTCCTTCCATGTTATTGGTTACATTGTTTGTTCTGCACTTTGGCTTTCATGATTTCCCCTTTTAGTCTATCGCAATGTCTTGTGATTTTACGCTAGATCATCTCTATTAGGGTTTCTGATTTGATTTCTCCCCTAGCTTATTTATGTTTATGAAATTCTATTTCAGCCTATTTGTTTACTTATGGAAAACCTACATTTTCTTCCTTAAATAAATACTGTTTGAATTTCTGATTCACCGAATGGATCTATTAAAAATTATGTACTAATTCTTGAATATTTCCTTTATTCATGACCTTAATTAGTTTTCTTGCCTTATTTGATTCAACAGTGATACTTGCTGATTCTTATTAATTATTTTCTTAATTAAACTCCTGTTTATTCACCCCCTAATTGCCTACTCAGCTCTTAAGTCTTACTTGATTTCTTTCCTTAAATGTACGTTTTGCTCTTTACCGTTGATTGATTTTCCATTGATTAAAGGGGAGACTTTAATGATTTCATGTGCGTGACTGATTCTGTAAATTTCTCTACTTGCTACATAATTGATTCTTTATCTTATTTTGTATAACTCTTGATTACTATATATGTTCTCACCTATTCTCACTTCTGGACTCGAACACTTTAGTTCACCAGCACTCTCACGCTCTCAAAATCTCTCTATTTTCTTCTGTTGCTTGCAATTCACATTAACCTATCCGGCTGTAAGCCAAGGCTGGCTATTTGCACTATCTCTGCTCTATACTTTGTGATTCTCCCATAACTTTTAAGTCTTTACCAAATCAAATTCCAAAACTATGTGTTCCTTTGTTGTTTTAGTTCATTATTTGTGACTTCCAATCCTGTTTATTATTTTATTATCATGTTGCTAAATGTGTGACCAGCATGCCTAGACGATACTGCCTAACTACTGTCTCTTTAGCATGTTGGAGTTTGTTCTGTTAGAGGCTATGACTAGTTTATTTACCCACAAGGATCTGTTTATTGTTTAGCATGCCCAATCCTGCCTTGTGATAATTTCATGCATCTTGTTTGCTCACTAGCATGTCCAAAGCTACATTGCTCGATTACTGTTTCCCCAGCATTTGTAAATCCTGCTTGTTCTATCTATGCTTAGTATTAAACTATGAATGTTTTATGAAGTGTTTGCCTAGTTTGTTCATCTAAATCTTATTTACTCTACTTTACTAATGAGATCGTGATAAGTCATCTAGCCCTTCAAAGTACTATAGTTTATATTAATCATGTCCACGATCTATGTGTTCTCAACATGTTTTTGCTGTAATCTTTGTAACTAACTTGTCAATTCTACAATTTCTTGAGAAGCTTGTGCACCTGTTTGCTTATACACTAAAGTGTATTCTATGTGTCCCTAACCCCTCTCTCTGTGTGTGGAACCTGTTTGCCCCAAAATGTCCCTGAAAGCTATTTGTTTGTAACTTGAATTCTGATTTCAAAAAATGTTCTTCTCAAACTGTTCTACCACCCAAACTAGTACTGATTTTAGAAATCTCTTCACTTCTAAGGCTCTTCTTGATACTGTTCACCAAACTCTTTCAAATTATGTCAAGCACTCTCACTTATTCTTAGGTTATTAAGTTCTGCCCCTCTGGTATGAGTATTTCTTAGAGATCCATGAGATCTCTCTAAACTCTGGCATATCAGGGCTGGCATTTTCACACTACACATAATCAGTCTTTATTTGAGGAAACTCTTGGTATGAGCATTGCCCAGGATACTTGAGGTCATTAGGGAACTCTGACACACCTATACATGAAATTGGATATGAAACTTTGGGCATTTAAGGCTACTGAAGGTCTAGTATATCAGGATCTGCTTTGGGCCTACTTTAGGCTCCATATAGTTTAATTTTTATTCTATTTATGTAATTTTTTATTCAATCCTTGGTCTGTAATAACTGATGCTAAAGGAATATTAGGGTGACTAGTGGAAAGGGAGGGTAGTTGTACATTGTGGGTAAAGTCTGGTAGTTAACATGTCTATAGGGTTTATTTCGGTTTACATGTGTTGTGTTAGATAACCTGCCTATAAGATTTCTTGGTTGAAATAAATTCTACCCGCTCCACTTCATATTATTAGACACCATGCCTATAGGGAGTAAAGTAACTAAGGTTCATTTTTCATTACAACATGTATTCAAATTTATCTCCTTAGAAATCATGCCTATAGGATTTAAAATCAACCTTAATAATTAGAGATCATGCCTGTGGAATCTGAATTAGCTTTAATAGAAATCATGTCTATATGATCTAAAATCAGCTTTAATCATAGAAAACATGGCTACCAGGATCTAAAATCAGTTTAGTTTTAACTCAAGCCTATAGTCCAGAATCAGTCTTATTAGTCATCCTACCCGTTTTTTTAATGGTCTTCAAATTAATATCAATAGAAAGCATGCCTATAAGATAACGAAATTCAAAATGATTCCTAGAATTGTGACTGCATATACACACTTAGGCAAGCCTTAGGGCGTTAAATAATTGTGAAACCAGTTCTTCTTATATGTGAAATTATCTAGGTTTAACAAGCTAAAAACCAGTAGGAAAACTTGTTAGGATCCTGCCACTTCCCTAAACAAATAAACGCTGTATGTTCTATTTTTTGATGTTCATCTAGATATCATGTTCTTAGGATTTATGATCTTCTTTAAAAAAACATGTGTTTTAGATGTGTTACTTGATTGCCTATATACATGCGGAGGTAAATATGAGCCTTTTAACTGTTTGTCCCTATTTGCTTGTCCTATATGTTATTTGCCTGTCGCCTTATTTTTTACCTTATAAACCTTAGGTTGTCTAGAATTGTCCAGATTTAGAGGTCCTAAATTCCTCCAGGACCACGAGGAAGGGACGAGTAACAGCAAGCTTAGAGGTCGTTAAATTAAACTCGCTTATATAACCACTAATGGGTGGGTAATGGGTAGTAAAAGGAAATGATGACTGAGCGCTAATGTCACGTGTAGGCCCTCATTGAGGAGTGATTACCAGGCATTGCATGGGTATGATCCTGTAGGCTAATCAACCTAAGACTCCCCTTTTCCAATTCCATATGTGTTTAAATTTTATAAACTTTCTTTTCTTCCATATACATGTGCAAGTTGTTCAAACCTCTCTCTTTCTCCCATTACCTAGATCGTACATGTACTTAGAAAGTGAAAAATTCCTTCATTTGCAAATATGTGTTGAAACTATTTAATTGTTAAAATGACTAATTCACATAGTTTAAGTTTGGTCGGGACCTACCGTTGTGGACCGCAAGGGGTGCCTAACACCTTCCCCTCAAGGTTATTTCGAGCCCTTACCCTAATCTCTGGAAATGAAAAATAGTTTCACGAGTTAATTATTCTAGGTGCCCTAATGCACCATAATCCGTTAGGTGGTGACTCTTCAAATTCAAATACCTAATTCCTAAAGGAAATGAGAGTTCCTCTATGAATGCCAAAACCTGGGCTCCGCGAGGAAAAAGAGGGCGCGATAGCATGGCGACTCTGCTGGGGATATTCTAGGATCTTACCATAACAAACTTATTTTTGTGAATTAGTTCAAGCATGCCTTATCCCCTATACCCTTCCCCTTTATTTGGATTTTAATGCTTTTTATGATTTATTTTATTTTATCAAACTGACTTGTCTCTTTGTTTTTTATTTTCCGTAACTATATTTCAAAATTGTAAATACTGCATTTATTATCTTTCCTACGTGCAAATACCTGACAACATGCTATTTTTTGTTGCATAAATCATGTTCCACATCATCGCGTGCGTAATAAATCCTATAGCAACGTTTGATAAGTGGTTGTGCTCTTCCAATTTATTACCCTTAAATTCGGAAAGGCTTATTTGCGGTAAAACTAGTCGATCAGTGGTGCAGTCGATAGTTCCATGCCTTTCCCCCTTAAGTTGTCCGCTTGAGGGTACCAGTCTAGACCCCCATAGTAACCTTATTTTGATCATAATTGTGCATGCATCATGGTCAAACCTAGTTGGATTACTTTGTTGTACACATAATAACCCTTTAAGACGAGCCTTATCCCAAATTCCACTGGGGTTTCCATAATCCCAACGGACACAATCACATTCTGTACATTTATTTGGAGAACTAAATGCCAATATTCTAATCATACATGTACAAATAGTCAAGTCTCGTGGGGGAGAAGGGCCTAACCTTTTTGTTTTGTAAAAAATGAGGTATGAGGTCCCCAAATTCGGCATGGTCAACATCATTCCACCATTGCTACTTGACTGATGGGAGGACCTTTCCTCAAGTGACAAAAAACACGTGAGGAAGTAGTTGGGCAATTTAACTTCTGTACTAAATATTTAGCCAAATAATAGGTTAATTAAGGCTGCCATTTTGTTCTGGGACAGTGAAAGGACTGTGTTCCATTTCGAAAATTTGGAAATGACACCACTCCTAGAAGAAATTGGCTGACTTGCGGGATTGACTTGGGACAGCCCTGGGTTGTTGGTATCGGAGAAACGTACTGGTAAAGGGTTCCTAAAGAAGATGGGGATGAATAAAAATGCTAACTTGGAAATATTGAAGATGTCCTTCATACCCTTCAAATACATGTATGGGAGATATGGCCGCAAATCCTACAGTACCTTCTATGACGAGTTTTCTATCACTTCTCTGGACACATCCACCGCAGAGTGTTTATGTTCATTGTGTGCTTCTTGGGCCAGATTGTATTCCTAATGAAAAGGGAAAGAATCCATACTAGAATGGCCATGGTCACCAAGACTTTGATGGAAGGGATGAATGGACAGACATATACTATAACCCATATGATTATAGCCGACATCTACAAAGCTCTGGAGTGCTTTCAAAGAGGGATCAAGCATTTTGAGGGTTGTAACCTGTTGCTGCAGTTGTTGTTATTAGAACATCTTCAAAGGGGTCAGTATTACCAAGAATTTCCACAAAGGACTTGGAACGACCATATTGCCTTCCATTACCCCAAGCAGATGACTTACATTCCGTACAGGTTTGCTCAACCATAAAGTGACAAAGAATGGGTAGAGTTTTTCGACAATCTGAAAAAGTGCAATGGATGTTTGAGTGGTTCCCAACAGACGAATTCATCATCAGATCCAGGGACACTCCAAACTTGGTGCTGATTGGGCTGAGAGGAATATACCCTTATGTCCCTATCCGTCTTATGAGGCAAGCATGTAAGAAGCAGGTTGTACCCAAGATTGCCAAGATGAGTCATTTCAGACCATATTTTCAGGATGATGACATCCCATACAAGTGCCAACTTTTTTTCTTTACATATACATGTGCAAGTTGTTCAAACCTCTCTCTTGCTCCCATTACCTGAATCGTACATATACTTAGAATGTGAAAACATACCTTTACTTGCAAATATGTGTTGAAACTGTTTACTTGTTAAAATGACTAATTCACATAGTTTAAGTTTGCTCGAGACCCACCATTGTGGACGGCAAGGGAGCCTAACACCTTCCCCTCAAGGTTATTTCGAATCCTTACCCTAATCTCTGGTAATACAAACTAGTTACACGATTTAATTATTCTAGGTGCCCTAACGCACCATAATTCATTAGGTGACGACTCTTCACATTCAAATACCCAATTCCCAAAAGGAAATGAGTTATTCCCCCTATTTATTGTTGCATAATTCATGCTCCACATCATATTCAACTCGTGTATATCAAATCCTATAGAAATTCTTGATGAGTGGTTGCGCTCTTGTAATTTATTACCCTTAAAATCAGAAAGGCTTATTTGTAGTAAAACTACTCGATCAGCAGTGCAGTCGACGGTTCCGTGCCTTTCTCCCTTAAGTTGTCTCCTTAAGGGTACTAGTCTAGACCCCCCATAGTAACCTTACTCTGATCGTAATTGTGCATGTATCATGGTCAAACCTAGTCAAATTAATATGTTATCCACATAATAATCCTTTAAGATGAGTCTTATCCAAAAGTCCACCGAGGTTTCCATAATCCCAACGAATACAATCACGTTTTATGCATTAATTTGGAGAACTAAATGCCAATATGCTATTCATGAATGTACAAATAGTCGATTCTGGTGGGGGAGAAGGGCCTAACCTTTTTGTTTTGCAAAAAATGAGGTATGAGGTCCTCAGATTTAGGATGTTCAGCAACATTCCACCATTGCTACTAGATAGGTGGGAGGACCGTTCTCAAGTGATAAGAAATATGTGAAAAAGCACTTGGGCAATTTACCTTTTCTACTATACATTCAACCAAACAATAGGTTGATCAAGGATGCTACTTTGTTCAGGGACAGTGAAAGGGCTGTGCTCTATTTCGGAGATATGGAAGTGATACCACTCCTAGAAGAAATTGGGGGACTTGTGGGACTGAATTGGGATAACCCTGGGTTGTTCATACTGGGGAACCGTACTAGAAAAGGGTTCCTCAAGATGATGGGGCTAAAGAAAAACATTGACTTGGAATTCTTGAAGAAGTCGTACATACCCTTCGAATACTTGTATGAGAGATATGGCCATAACAAGTCCTACCGTACCTTCCATGATGAGCTTTCTATCACTTCTCTGGGACACATCCACCGCACAGTGTTCGTGTTTATTGTGTGCTTCTTGGGCCTAATAGTATTCCCAAAGAAAAGGGAAAGAATCCATAGTAGATCGGCCATGGTCGCCTAGACTTTGATGGAAGGGATCAATGGACAGACATACACTATAATCCCCATGATCATAGATGACATCTACAGGGCTCTAGAGCACTGTCAAAGAGGGATCAAGAATTTTTAGGGTTGTAACTTGTAGATGCAGTTGTGGTTATTATAACATCTTCAAAGGGGTCAGTATTGCCAAAAATTTTCATGAAGGGCTTGGAACGACCATATTTCCTTCCATCACCCCAAGCAGATGACTTACATTCCCGACAGGTTTGCTCAACTAGAAAGTGCCAAAGAATGGGTAGAGTTTTTCAACAATCTGACCGAGGAACAAATGCAATGGATGTTTGAGTGGTTCCCAGTAGAGGAATTGATCATCAGATACAGGGACGCTCTATACTTGGTACTGGTTGGGCTGAGAGGAATATAACCTTATGTCCATATCCGAGTTATGAGGCAAGCATGCAGGAAGCAGGTTGTACCTAGGATTACCAAGATAAGTCATTTCAGAGGAAATTTTTAGGATGGCGACATCCCCTATAAGTGCCAAGCTCAGCTCATATGGCACTACAAGATCATTGTGGAAAAAAACATCATTGAGCCATAGAGGTATCATGCATGGTGCAAACCTCTCTACCCAGCATGGTTAGAGGATAATCTGAAGGGAATGGTAAGGCCAGGAGCCGGTCATGGGAATAGGATCATAGACGAAGAAGCTGAAACTCAAGTAAAATACAATAGACTGTGCAAGAGGGTCCATAACTCTGAAAATGAGCACCGGGAAATACATGAGAAAAATATGAGGTTGATCAATGAATGGGAAGAAATGGTTGTCACTTCCAACAGAAGGTTGGAATATCTGGAGCGAGGATTAATGGAGCTAGAGGGTAAAATCATAAAGAGGATTGAGGATTGCTAGAATACTGAAGGAAGTGAAGGAGGACATTTGGCCAGAGCCTACCTACTACTGGGTCTGCGCGAGCTGGAAGACCTATATGATGGAGTCAAGAAGATTGAATCAAGGGAGGGCCCTTCTGGGACCAAGTAGAATAGATTTATTTGATGCCTTAAATGTAATAAGGCCAAGTGCCAATAGTGACTTACTTTCTATTATCTTAGTGTCATTTTGGGATTCGTCTATTTTTATATTATGAAATGACTTGTTTACTCCTACTGACTTGTTTACCTTTTTATTTTCCTTTCATTCTTTATTCCTATCCCGTAAGGTTAGTTTGCTCATACTAGCATCATCAACATATCATACCAGATCTAGAGGCCCTCCACCACCTCCTTCTTCAAGCGATACAAAAGGCAAACGAAAGCAAAAATGGACGACTTAAGTGGTATTCAAACGAAGAATGCTGAGAATGTAGAAACTTCATACGGCCGAGTTCTCCGGCACCAAATGATCTAGTCTTGAGATTAGAATAAGAGATACTAGAGCTACAAGGAGAGCTCGAGTAGTTTCGCAACTTAGAAAACTTGTCACTAACCTTGAATGTCCCCGACATCAACCAACAAAACACAAAGAACCCAGCACCTTCCCAAAACACACCACGCCAACATCTACAAAACCCTCATGCACCGCATCAATATGCAAACCCACCCCAAAATCTCAATCCCATACCAATACCAACTCCATGACAACATCACCATTAACAGATTCAGTACCCACCAAGTACCACTTACTAAGCTCCCAAAACACACAACAACCCATTCCCGATCCTCAAACTTAACCAATGACAATCACTACACCGAAATCCCTAGTATTCATCAAAGCAATCCTATATATGTGTAAACCGTACCTCACTCTACTAAACTAATTTCCTATACACCAGAATTAACTGAGAAGGACCTGCTCATCAAGAACAAGGCTTAAGAACTCAAGAAATTAACAAGTCTGGTACAAGGTGTCGAAGGCAGAAAATGGATATAAGGTTTGAACTATGAAGACCTATGCATACAGCCAGATGTAGAACTGCCAGAGGGGTACAAACCTCCCAAGTTTGAGATATTTGAAGGTACAGGTGATCCGAGGGTTCATCTGAGGACCTATTGTGACAAGCTTATCAGGGTCGGAATTGATGAAAAGATATGAAACTCTTTACGAGGAGTTTTATTGGAGATGAATTGTCTTGGTACATCAGCTAGGATCCCAAAAAATGGTCAAAATTGGTAAGAATGGTGTCTAATTTCATGGACCAGTTCAGGTTCAATACAGAAAATGCACCAGATTTTTTATACATTTAGAACCTCAGAAGAAACTCACCGAGACTTTCCACGAGTATGCTACTCGTTGGAGTCAGAAGCGGCCAAGGTTAGATAATTTTTAGATGAGGAAAAGATGAACAAGTTCTTCATCAGAGCATAGGATCCGCAGTATTATAAAAGATTGATGGTTATTAAGAACCATAAATTCTCTAATATCATCAAACTAGGGGAAATAATCGACAAAGGAATCTAAAGCGGGATGCTAACAAATTTTGAGGCATTACATTCCATATATAAGGCATTGCAATCAGGCGGCATATCAAAGAAGAAAGACATTGTGGCAGTAATGGTGGCTCAAGTCCCGAAATCTCCACTTACCTATCAAACACCTCCACCCAGATACCAAGCACCACCACCTACATATCAACCATCATCTCCCAGATATTCCCAACCAGCCATTGTCTATCATAATTATAACTCCCAACCATCTCATCTATAGTCACCTCTAACTCGCCAAATTTATCCAAGACCAAGACCCAATTTTAACTGCAAGCCACCTAGACAATACACTTCTATTGCTAAA
Organism: Nicotiana glauca; assembly: GCA_026770625.1. Lineage (NCBI taxonomy): Eukaryota > Viridiplantae > Streptophyta > Magnoliopsida > Solanales > Solanaceae > Nicotiana > Nicotiana glauca. The sequence goes on from MU691728.1 coordinate 29,200, forward strand.
CCCATTGACTAGCTGTATGAGAGGTTGAAAGACGCATGTGACGTCACTCATGTTCCTACTGTGGCATTAGAGAATCCATCCCAATGGATCAATCCAAATAAAACTTGTGCGTACCATTCCGGTATGAAGGGGCACACCACTGATGGGTGCCGAACATTGAAAGATAAAATCGAGATGCTGATCGACAACAAGGTCATATAGGTGAAGGAAGCCACACCTAATATCTGCGACAACTCTCTCCTTGATCATAAAGGTGACGGGGTACATGTGATAGAGTCGAATAAAGAGTGGGACCATGAGGGGTCAGTCGGGCTTATTCGAGAAGGCAATAACTTTAAACCCCGAGTCACACTTACTCCTATTGTAGTACAAACTCAGTCACCAATCAAGGTTTAGGTATCTACATTAGATCTACAAAATTAATACCTTGGGATTATGTTGTCAAAGCGCGGTAAAAAGGGAAGGCGAAGGTAGAGGAATCTGATGGTGCACAAGGAATGACTAGGACCGAAAGAGTCTATACAACTAAACACTTGGGAGGACCAAGTAAGGATGCCACTACCAAGCAACTTGTCATTGAAACAGGGCTAGATGACATTTGGAGGAAAGTACAAGCAAGAGAGTATTCCGTATTAACCATTTGAACGAAACTCCAGCTCAGATATCTATCCTATCTCTGTTGCAAAATTTAGAGGCGCACAAGAACACTTTAATGAAGGTGTTGAGTGAAGCTTATGTACCCAACATCATCACTGGCGGAGAGGTGCCAACATAGTAGGGTAGGTGCTAGAAAGTCATAAAATAATCTTCCATAAGGATGAGCTGCCGCCCGAAGTGTTGAATCACAACCGAGCATTGCATATCACGCTGAAATTTGAAGACAAATTCATCGCCAGGGTCTTGATTGATGGAGGCTCAAGCCTCAACATTTTTCCGTTGGATACTCTGAAGAGATAGGACAAAGGCGTTCATGAAATACAAGCCGAAAACATGAACGTGAAAGCTTTTGATGGATCTCAAAGGGCCACGATTGGGGAAATTAACCTTTGCTTGTAGATGGGGCCAACTTGGTTCGACGTTGAGTTTTAGGTGGTCAAAATACTGGCCCCATACAATCTTTTATTGGGATGATCGTGGATCCATGCTGTTGGGGCCGTGGCATCCACACTACATCAAGCCGTGAAATTTGAATGGAATCGTCAGAAGGTGATCATTCATGGAGATGGAAGTAACCCCATTTACACCTGCCAAACTATCCCTGTTATCACAAATAGAAGAAGGCTAAGAGGGGAACCTGTCATCATATTGAGCATGCCAATGCTACTGAGAAGGACAAATGGTGGAGCAGCAAAATAGAAAGCATACTGGCTGATCTAGGTATGAACCCGGTAAAGGGCATGGGAAGAATCTCTAGGGTATCACTAAACCGATACGGCTAAAAGGTCATGGCACTACCTTTGGTCTTGGATATGAGTACACATGGAAAGAGTATAATGATTGGTCGCCTCTATGGCGCGGACCGTATTTCCCTCTCGAACAACTAGTGCCACATCTAGATAAAGCTTTTCACCAAGCTGATATAATATGGGGAACTGTAGAAGAGGAAGCATTAGGTAGGCTGAAGAATTCGTTCTTGGATGATGAAGACATGGACTGCAATGCAATAATTGAGGAGGAGAAGGAAGAAGACCTCACTATTCAGACTGTGGAGAAGGGAGCTATTCTTAGGAACTGAACTGCCACCCCATCCCGAGCCTGCCGAGTCCCTAGGTAGCTTGGTAGATTTCATTTCTATAGCCATTCTAGGCATTTAAGATTTTTTAATAACTTTGACCTTCTTGTTTTAAAATAAATGCTTGATTCACCGAGCTGTGCTTGTCTGGATGTTTTTCAGTTTTAATCAAATGCATTGCTCTTTATTATTCATTATTATTTTCTGCACTTTTTCTTTCTTCAGCGTTATTATTACTTTTCCCGATAAATCGGTGACTGTGACATGTAATGAGGTAATGTAATATGAGGATTGTTATTCATATGAAGAAGAAGAGATACACGAGGAAGTTGTCAGGGAGGTTGAAAACTTTGAGAATAAGCCCAAGTCTAATCTGCACGAAACTGAAGCAGTAAACTTGGGGGACGCTGAGAATGCTAAGGACACTCGCATCAACATTCACTTATCACCAACAGAAAAGGAAGAGTACATTCATTTCTTAAAAAGAATATGAGGACATTTTTGCATGGTCATATTATGACATGATCGGTTTAAGCACGTCCATAGTGGCTCGTGTGTTGCCTACTAATCTCATGTGTCCGCCAGTAAAGCTGAAGCTCAGAAAGTTTAAACCAGATATGAGCCTGAAAATCAAGGAGGAAGTTACGAAGTAGATTAAAGCCAAAGTTCTCAGGGTGGTTGAGTACCCTACCTGGTTAGACAACATTATGCCAATACCGAAGAAGGATAGGAAAGTCAGAGTATGTGTTGACTATCAAGATTTAAATAGAGCAAGTCCCAAGGATGACTTTCCACTGCCAAACATACACATTCTGATCGACAATTGCGCCAAGCATGAACTCCAATCATTTGGAGATTGCTTTGTGGGTTATCACCATATCTGGATGGACAAAGAAGACGCGGAGAAAACAACTTTTATTACACCATGAGGGGTATACTGCTACGAGATGATGCCATTTGGTCAAAAGAATGTTGAGGCTTCCTATATGAGAGCCATGACAACCATTTTTCACAATATGATACACAAAGAAATAGAGGTGTATGCGGAGGACGTCATTATCAAATCCAAGAAAGCCGCAGATCATATACCAGTTTTGAGAAAGTTCTTCGACAGGTTAAAGAGGTACAATTTGAAGCTGAACGCTACAAAGTGTGCATTTAGGGTTCCCACAGGAAGGCTATTGGGATTCATTGTCAGCCATCGAGGGATCAAACTAGAACTATCTAAAGTCAGGGCTATTCAGGAGTTACCACCACCTAGGAGAAAAAAGGACATGATGAGCTTCATAGGACGTCTCAACTATATAAGTCACTTCATAGCACAGTCCATAGTCATATGTGAGATGCTAAGGAAAGATGCCGAGACATGATGGACCGAGGATAGTCAAAAATCTTTTGAAAAAATCAAGGAGTGCGTGTTTACACCACCAGTCTTGGTCTCGCCAGAGCCGGATGACCTTTGCTACTCTATCTATTTGTATTGGATGGATCCTTCAGATATGTTCTGGGACAACATAATGAGACAGGAATAAAGTAGCAAGCTATATACTACTTGAGTAAGAAGTTCACACCTTATGAAGCATAGTCTTCTATGCTAGAACGCACCTGTAGTGCTTTGACCTGGATGGCCCAGATGTTGAGGCATTACTTCTGTGCCTATACCAAATACCTCATATCCAGGATGGACCCTTTGATGTACATATTTCAGAAACCCATACGGACTGGAAAGTTAGTCAAGTGGCAGATACAGTTGAGCGAGTTCGATATTGTCTATGTAACTCAAAAGGCGGTCAAAGGACAAGCATTGGAAGATCATCTTGCTTGTGGGAGGAAAATACGAGCCCTTAAAAATGTATTTTCCTAATGAAGGAGTGTCATTTATAGGAGAAGACATTAGCGAAGCATACGATGGTTGGAGGATGTTCTTCGACGGAGCTGTAAATTTCAAAGGAGTGGGTATTGGAGCAGTTTTGGTATCAGAAAGGGGTCAACATTATCTGGTATCTGCTAAACTCAGATTTCCCTACACCAACAACATGGCAGAGTATGAAGCCTGCATACTAGGACTAAACATGGCAATCGACATGAATATTCAGGAGTTGCTGGTAATCGATGATTCAAATTTCACCATGCACATGAATTGAGAAAGAGGTTCACAAAGATAGAGTTTCAGCATGTACCCAAAATTCAGAATGAGTTCGCCGATGCATTGACCACTTTGTCATCTATGATACAACATCCTTACAAGAACTTCATCGATCCTATCCCAATGAGAATTCATAGTCAACCGGTGTATTGTGCTCACGTCGAGCAAGAAACGGATGGAAAACCTTGGTTCCATGACATCAAAGAGTATTTAGCAAAGGGAGAATATCCAGAGCATGAAAACCACACTCAGAAACGTACGCTTCGGAGATTGTCCAATCACTTTTTCCACATCGGAGGAAACTCGTACAGAAGAACTCCTAAGTTGGGATTTCTAAGATGTGACGACGCAAAAGAGGCTTCAAAACTACTTGAGGAGATACATGCTGGGTCTTGCAGCTAGCATATGAATGGTGGCCAAGAAGATACTTCGGGCTGATTACTTTTGGATGACCATAGAGACAGATTGTGTCCAGTATGTCTGAAAATGCTACCAATGCCAAGTGCATGCTGATATGATTAAAGTGCCTCCTAATGAGCTTAATACAACAAGCTCACCTTAGCCATTCGCCTCCTAGGGAATGGATGTCATCGGCCCAATCGAGACCACTTCTTCTAACGGGCACAAGTTTATTCTGGTAGCCATTGATTACTTCACAAAATAGGTAGAGGTTACATCTTACAAATCTCTAACCAAGAAAGTCGTCGTAGACTTTGTCAAAGATCATATTGTTTGCCAATTCGGAGTTCCCGAGTCCATTGTTATTGATAATGCCACCAATATCAACAATGATCTGATGAAAGCCATGTGTGAAAATTTCAAAATCAAACACAAGAATTCCACAACCTATAGACCTCAGATGAATGGAGCCATAGAAGCTACCAACAAAAAGTCAAGAAGATATTAAGGAAGATGGTAGAAAACCACAAATAATGGCATGAGAAGCTACCTTTTGCTCTGATGGGATACCACATTATTGTTCGCACATCAACCGGGGCAACACCTTACATGCTGGTTTATGGTACCGAAGTTGTCATCCCAGTCAAGATAGAGATTCCTTCTTTAAGAATCATACAGGAAACTGAACTCAACGATGCAGAATGGATAAGGAACCTCTATGAACAATTGGCCATTATCGATAGAAAAAGGATGAACACAGTCTATCACGGTCAGCTTTATCCGAATAGAATGTCCATGGCTTTAAACAAAAGGGTCAAACCAAGGTAATTTGCACCAGGACAACTAGTACTGAAGAAAATATTCCCATATCAAGATGAAGCCAAAGGCAAATTCTCTCCTAGCTGGCAAGGTCCGTACATAGGGTGCTGACAAGAGGAGCAGTCATACTTGAAGAAATGGATGGAGAAATTTGGCCAAAACCAATCAATTCAGACGCAGTCAAAAGATATTATGTTTAGACTATGTACATTCTCTCATATGATGTAATTGAACTACACTTGACCTGATTCCTGTTTAAGAGGAGATACGTAGGCACCGTTATTGGTTCGGTCATATCATAATAAGATTTTCATTTCCCCCAAGACCAAAAACTGGGCAGAATTTTGAGGAGGACCCTGAAAATTTCGGAGCAAGTCAAGTCAACACCAATATATGACATACGATCAGAAATTGGTTAAGAAACTGGGGCAGAATTTTGATAATTATTCTCGAAATTCCGAAGAAGGTTCAAAATGGCTCGTTACTCGCAAATGGCCGAAGGATCATCTGAAATATGTTACAGTCACTGATTCATCTAAAATCACTTGATATATAAATATTTTTCTAATGTGACTCTATTTTATCAATAGTTGCATATTTTCAAAAACTCTATTTCCGTAACAGTCAGTGTTACCCAGGGAAACTCGAAAACGCCTCCAAAGCGGAGCGAAGAAAAGCTAGCGGACAGAAGCATGAACCAACCTCTTCTCACAAAAATTATAATTTTTATTTGAACACAGGTACATTTGACATTGTAGTAGCATCCGCAAATATATACACGTAACAAGATCACTATCAATTGGGACATAATACACCTAAGATATCTCCATTTAGGACATATGCTATTCTTATTTGATACACACTTTTTGTATGGGACTAAGCCCTGTTTCGCACACTTACATGAGGCTAATCCCTGCCTTCATACTTGCATGAGGCTAATCCTTACCTCCATACTTGTATCTCATGGGCTGAAACATCTCCAACCTATACAAAGGCGTCATAGTTTAAAAGGCATCATCCTTATAGCTGGAAGACACCTTCCCATGGCCTGATGATCTCTAAAATTTACATATCATTATTCAAAGACGTCATGGTTTGGAGGAACCATCTGCATGGCCTGAGAACATCATTTCATGGCCTGCAAATCCCTTACTAAGAAATTCATAGCCCGGGACATATCATGGTCTGAGGACGTCATCCTTAACCGTCCAAAGATAATTCTCATGGTCCAAAAGGGAATCTGCATCATGTTTAAATTTTTGCACAAATACATGTTTGTAGCATCTCTATATCTGCAGGTGACCAGTAAGCAACCACTATCCTAGCCGGAGCAACCTCGCTCCAGTTCCTTCAGCTATCTCAAACCTGCACCATTGACCATAACCACTATTGCATCCAGTCTGAAATCTCGTTTGTGTACTTGTGATGACTTCATCGGTATATTCTGCCAATGAATACCAAACTACACACGACATGATTCCTGTAAATCAGGGATATGTAAGCAGCTCAAAGACCAGTGTCCGGCCTCTATCTTTCAAAACATCTCATCTAGTCAAAATTAGCCTTCATTTCTTTATTTGGAAACTTTTTCATCCTTCCTAGGTAAAGAGGGGCATCTGTTGATACCCAATTTTTTCCATAATATTTTTAAAACTATGCTTTGGCATCAATTAGCATTTTTAATACAATTTCTGCATTTTAATATATTTTAACTAATTTCTCCCAGTATTTTATTTATAAAACAATCACTAATTGCATCAAAATAGTTTTATAATATTTTTTTGTGGTTTAATTTTATCATTTTCATTTGTACTAAGTTTCAATTATTGCACAAATAGCCACTTTTGTATTTTTTGGGCTACAATTATAATTACTTTGCAATTATAGCCCACACACGCATTACTGTATTATTTACTAGAAAATAACCTTTTATATACTTTAAAATATTGAATAATTATTTTAAAATATTTTCAGGCATGAAAATCTTTTTTTATAGCCTACTAATTATTTTTAAAATTGTTTTATCTACTAAATAGGATATTAACAAATGGCCCTCCTAATTTTAGATTTGGCCTAATTAATTAGCCCAATTTTTAACCCCTTATAAACCAGACCAGAAACCCCAGGCCCAATACCGATCTGCCCGGCCCATTACCCAAGAAAATTCTGGCCATTTATCATTGTGATCAACGGTCCATATGTCCTTTACCTAAGTTAAACCAACCTATACCACCCAAACCCTAATCATTCTAACACCCCTCCCTGCCGTCATCTTTTCCTCTCCTCTCTCGAATGTTCTCAAATTCTAACCCTAATTCACCTCCATCATCACTTATTTGCTGCCATTCATGTGGTGTCTCACCACCATCAGACCTCTAATGGCCTCTCCTATGCTGGTATCACCATCTCTAAGGTCCTCGAAGGACCAGGGTCAGTCCGCTTATACCTATGGCCCCTTCTTGCCTGTTTCAGGCTGTTCCGGTTTGATTTAAATTAAGATCTTCCTATTTCACCTTAAATATATGTATTTCTAAGCCTACTTCTTTGTCTCCGTGTTGTTCTTCTCAAAACCCTAATTTCTTTTATCCTTTGATCTTTTCAATTCTGTCCAGATCTGAGATGAATCGAAATTAATTCACTTGTTTTTATGAAAATCTTCTGGTTTTATGAGTGGCTTTCCATTTTCTTAAACTAGGTTTTCTTCAAAACCCTTTTTCTTCAAAAACATTACCGAGTTTAAGTATTTAATCTTCTATTTTCATGTGTTTTAGATTGGTTTCATAGAGTTTGTTTCAACCCTCACTAGTTTATGTTGAAATCCCAATTTTCTCCGACATTTTATTTGGATTCTGAGTCCTTCCATGTTACTGGTTATATTGTTTGCTCTGCACTTTGAATTTCATGATTTCCCCCTTTATTCTAACACAATGTCTTGTGATTTTACTGTAGTTCACCTCTATTATATTTTCTGATTCGATTTCTCGGCTAATTTCTCTTTGTTTAAGAAGTTCTATTTTAGTGTATTTGTATGTATGTGGAAAACCTATATTTTCTCCCTTAAATAAATACTTTTTGAATTTCTGATACACCGATTGGCTCTGTTAAAAATTATGTACTGATTCTTGATTATTTCCTCTATTCCCGACCTTAATTAGTTTTCTTTCCTTATTTGAATCAACGGTGATACTTGCTGATTCTTATTAATTATTTCCTTAATTAAACTCCTGTTTATTCACCCCCTAATTGCCTACTCAACTCCTAAGTCTTACTTTATTTCTTTCCTTAAATGTACATTTTGCTCTTTACTGTTGATTGATTTTTCCTTGATTAAGGGGGGAGACTTTAATGACTTCACATGTGTGACTGATTCTGTAAATTTTACTATTTGCTGCATAATTAATTCTTTACCTTATTTTGTGTAACTCTTGATTACTATATATGTTCTCACCTATTCTCACTTCTGGACACGAATACTTTAGTTCACCAACACTCTCACGCTTTCAAAAGCTCTCTATTTTCTTCCGTTGCTTACAATTCACATTAACCTAGCCAGCTATGAGCCAAGGCTGGCTATTTGCACTATCTCTTCTCTATACTTTATGATTCTCCCATAACTTGTAAGTCTTTACCAAATAAAATTCCAAAACTATGTGTTCCTTTTTTGTTTTAGTTCATTATTTGTGACTTCCAATCCTGTTTATTATTTTACTATCATGTTGCTCAATGTGTGACCAACATTCCTAGACGATACTGCCTAACTACTGTCTCTTTAGCATGTTAGAGTTTGTTTTGTTAGAGGCTATTACTAGTTTATTTACCCACAAGGATCTGTTTACTGTTTAGCATGCCTAATCCTGCCTTGTGATAATTGTATGCATCTTCTTTGCTCACTAGCATGTCCAAAGCTACATTTCTCAATTACTGTCTCCCCAACATGCCTAAATCCTGCTCGTTCTATCTATGCTTAGTATTAAACTATAAATGTATTATGAAGTGTTTGCCTAGTTTGTTAATCTAAATTTTGTTTACTCTACTTTACTAATGAGACCCTGATAAGTCATCTAGCCCTTCAAAGAACTCTAGTTTGTATTAATCATGTCAACGATCTATGTGTTCTCAACATGTCTTTGCTGTAATCTTTGTAACTAACTTGTCAATTCTACAATTTTTTAAGAAGCTTGTGCACCTGTTTGCTTATACACTATGGTGTATTCTATGTGTCCCTAACCCGTCTTTCTGTGTGTGGAACCTGTTTGCCCCAAAATGTCCCTGAAAGCTATTTGTTTGTGACTTGAATTTTGATTTCAAAAAATGTTCTTCTCAAACTGTTCTACCGCCCAAACTAGTACTGATTTTAGAAATCTCCTCATTTCTAAGGCTCTTCTTGATACTGTTCACCAAACTCTTTCAAATCAGGTCAAGCACTCTCACTTATTCTTAGGTTATTAAGTTCGGCCCCTTTGGTATGAGTACTGCTTAGAGATCCATGAGATCTCTCTAAACTTTGGCATATCAGGGCAGGCATTTTCACACTACACATAATCAGTCTTTATTTGAGGAAACTCTTAGTGTGAGCACTGCCCGAGATACTTGAGGTCCTTAGGGAACTCTGACACACCTATACATGAAATTGGATATGAAACTTTAGGCATTTAAGGTTAATGAAGGTCTAGTATATCAGGATCTACTTTGGGCCTACTTCAGGCTCCCTATAGTTTAGTTTTTATTCTATTTATGTAATTTTTTATTCAGTCCTTGGTCTGTAATAATTAATTCTAAAGGAATATTAGGGTGACTAGTGGAAAGGGAGTGTAGTTGTACATTGTGGGTAAAGTTAGGTAGATAACATGCCTATAGGGTTTATTGCCGTTTACATGTGTTGTGTTAGACAACCTGCCTATAAGATTTCTTGGTTGAAATAAATTCTACCCGCTCCACTTCATATAATTAGACACAATGCCTATACGGAGTAAAATAACTAAGGTTCATTTTCCATTACAATATGTATTCAAATTTATATCCTTAGAAATCATGCCTATAGGATTTAAAATCAACCTTAATAATTAGAAATCATGCCTATAGAATCTATATTAGCTTTAATAGAAATCATGCCTATAGGATCTAAAATCAGCTTTAATCATAGAAATCATGGCTGCCAGGATCTAAAATCAATTTAGTTTTAACTCAAGCCTATAGTCCAGAATCAGTCTTAATAGTCATCCTACCCGTTTTTTATTGGTCTTCAAATTAATATCAATAGAAAGCATGCCTATAAGATAAAGAACTTCAAAATGATTCCTAGAATTATGACTGCATATACACACTTAGGCAAGCCTTAGTGCGTTAAATAATTGTGAAACCAGTTCTTCTTATATGTGAAATTATCCAGGTTTAACAAGCTAAAAACCAGTAGGCCAACTTGTTAGGATCCTGCCACTTCCCTAAACAAACAAACGCTACATGTTCTGTTTTGTGATGTTCATCTAGATATCTTGTTCTTAGGATTTATGAACTTCTTTAAAAAAACATGTGTTTTAGACGTGTTGTTGGATTGCCTATATACATGTGGAGGTAAATATGAGCCTTTTAACTGTTTGTCCCTATTTGCTTGTCCAACATGTTATTTGCCTGTCGCCTTGTTTTTTACCTTATATACCTTAGGTTGTCTAGAATTGTCCAGATTTTGAGGTCCTAAATTCCTCCAGGAACACGAGGAAGGGACGAGTAGCAACAAGCTTAGAGGTTGTTAAATTAAACTCGCTTATATAACCACTAATGGGTGGGTAATGGGTAGTGAAAGGAAATGATGACTGAGCGCTAATGTCCGTGTAGCCCCTCATTGAGGAGTGATTACCAGGCATTGCATGGGTAAGATCCTGTAGGCTAATCAACCAAGGGCTCCCCTTTTCCAATTCCATATGTATTTAAATTTTATAAACTTTCTTTTCTTTCATATACGTGTGCAAGCTGTTCAAACCTCTCTCTTTCTCCCATTGCTTGAATCGTACATATACTTAGAAAGTGAAAAATACCTTCATTTGCAAATATGTGTTGAAACTATTTACTTGTTAAAATGACTAATTCACATAGTTTAAGTTCGGTCGGGACCTACCGTTGTGGACCGCAAGGGGAGCCTAACACCTTCCCCTCAAGGTTATTTCGAGACCTTACCCTAATCTCTGGTAATGCAAAATAATTACACGAGTTAATTATTCTAGGTGCCCTAATGAACCATAATCCGTTCGGCAGCGACTGTTAAAATTCAAATACCCAATTCCTAAAAGGAAATGAGTAGTTCCTCTATGAATGTCGAATCCTGGACTCCGCAAGGAAAAAGAGGGCGCAATAGCATGGCAACTCTGCTGGGGATATTCTAGGATCTTACCATAACGAATTTATTTTTGTGAATTAGTCCAAGCATGCCTTATCCCGTATACCCTTTCCCCTTTATTTTGACTTAACTGCTCTTTTATGATTTATTTTATTTTCTCAAACTGACTTGTCTCTTTGTTTTTTGTTTTCCATAACTATCTTTCAATAATTTAAATACTGCATTCATTATCTTTCCTACGTGCAAATACCCGACGACATGCTATTTTTTGTTGCATAAATCATGTTCCACATCATCTTGTGCATAATAAACCCTATAGCAACGTTTGATAAGTGGTTGTGCTCTTCCAATTTATTACCCTTTGTCACGACCTAAACCCGGTCGCGATGGCGCCCAGCACACTACTAGGCAAGCCCAACCATTTATAACAATTACCCCAATTATTTAAGCAAGTAAAGATAAAACTATTTAAGTCAAGGCCTGAAATAAAGGTAAAAATACGGAAAATCTGGCAAAATACCGAAACAGCCCAACTAGGACCCGGTGTCACGAATATGAGCCTCTATAGAATAGAATAATATCCTACTACATAAACTGTCTAAATGTCTGATAGTGCGGAATATAAAA
>MU691728.1:49675-108175 GCA_026770625.1 Nicotiana glauca
ACTGAATACCGGAGGTGAAAGCCTGCTGAACCTCTCCAGACAACGCTGCTCATCGTCTGGCATCACTGGAATCCCATCACCCTGAACCGGGGCAACCAGCTGAACTGGAGCCACTGGCTGAACTGGGGCAACTGGCTGGTCAGGTGGGGCCTCTGGTGTCTGTAAACCCTGCACTACCTGCTCAGGAGTGCGAGCTGCGGGGGTCTGATGACCACCCCAGGTCTGAGATGTAGCTGCGGCAGTAGTGGCCGAGACTGCCTGCGCCAGGCCAGTGCAAATCGATAAAATCTGAGCTGGGGCCTCCTGAATACCCGGAATCACAATAGGCACAGCTGGTGCCTGAGCAGGTGCTGCTGGAGCATCTCCAACTGGAGGCTGGTCCTGAATACGGGCAACTGGTGGGTCAACTGGTGCTGTCCTTGCTGCTCTGCCTCGACCATGACCATGGCTGCGCCGACGGCCTCTAGTAGGTGGCAATGGTGGTCGTCCGCCACGTTCGGTAGTACGAGTTCTCGCCATCTGCGAGAGAATAGAATACAGAAGTTTAGTTCTCGGATCAACAAAGTCGCATGATAAGAATTTCAAAATTTGAAATTTTCCTAAAGGTTCTGCAGCCTCTCGAGGATAAATACAGACGTCTCCGTACCGATCCGCGAGACTCTACTAAACCGGCTCATGATTCGTGAGACCAAGTAATCTAGGCTCTGATACCAACTTGTCACGACCCAAACCCGGTCGCGATGGCGCCCAGCACACTACTAGGCAAGCCTGACCATTTATAACAGTTACCCCAATTATTTAAACAAGTAAAGATAAAACTATTTAAGTCAAGGCCTGAAATAAAGGTAAAAATACGAAAAATCTGGCAAAATACTAAAACAGCCCAACTAGGACCCGGTGTCACGAATATGAGCCTCTATAGAATAGAATAATATCCTACTACATAAACTGTCTAAATGTCTGGTAGTGCGGAATATAAAAGACAAGGATAAGAGGAAAAGTCAACGGCTGCGAACGCCATGCAGCTACCTCAACTCTCCCGGATAAGCAAGTCTGCTGATCACTGAATGTCTACTCAGCCTGTTAAGAAGGACCTAGATCTGCACACATGGTGCAGGGAGTAAAGTGCGTACTTCCAACTCAGTGGTAATAAAAGTAAATAGCACTGAAAGTATAAAATCCCAAAAAGGGCACAAATAATGCTATCCTAAGCAGTAAACCAATAACAATAGAATTTCCTGAAGACATAGCAAAAACATTCTCTTGAAAGGAATCAAATAAACAAGATTGCACAAGTAAGGTCATCCATTATTACCTGACCGGTCAGCCATTGTTACCGGGTTTCAGTGTCATTGTTACCACTAGTCAGTCATTGTTACCTGACTGGTCAGTCATTGTTACCTGACCGAAACACATACAACAGTGTCATTGTTACCACTGTTCATATCAAAGGGGTACCCCGCGCTCACTGTGGGTGTGCAGACTCCGGAGGGGCTCCTTCAGCCCAAGCGCTATCAATAAGGCCTGAAAGCTTGAATAACATCAACATGAGGCCTGAAAGTCTTCTCACAATACACTCGAGGCCTGAAAGTCTCCTCACATCACTCCTCATGCCCTCACATATGGCCCTCGGCCTCAATCAGTCCAAAAATAGTCAAAAAGCCTCTCGGGCATCAGTAAAACAATAATACTCAGCTCAACAATAGTTCAAATATCAGTTAAAACTCCAAGTTGAGTAAAATATAGTTGAGTTCATGAAACAGTGTAAATCACATGGACTGAGTTCAATTAATATTTCAAATAGTGAGGGAAACAGTGATGATTGTTCATAAAGAGTTCAAACAATTGACAATAAGCCCCAAGTATGGCTATGAGCCCAAGTCATAATGATAACAACAAACCATTTACAATTACGTAGTAAAAATAAAAAACCGGGACGGACCAAGTCACGATCCCCAACGGTGCTCTACCCCATGCTCAGGTCCAGCGTGCAAGTCACCTCAACACAGCACTAAGATGTGCAAATTCCGGGATTTAAACCCTCAGAATATCATTTACAGGTATTACTCACCTCTAGCCGGCCGATAATCTAGCTCGCCAACCCTTTCCCTCTCAAATCTACCTCCTCGCGTATAGAATCTGATCAAAACCATAAGGGATACGTCACAATAGGCCAATAAACCACAACCCAATCGAAAAGACTCGAAAAACAACAAAAACCACGAAGTTGGCAAAACCCGAGCCCCGGGCCCACTTCTCGAAAAATTACAAAATTCACATTTCCGGAATCCTCGTCTCACCACGAGTCCGTACATATAAAATACACAAGAATCGGAGTCCATTTTACTCCTCAAATCGTCAATTTAGGCTCTCTTTGGCTTTAAGCCCTAACTACCATTTTTACCCTTAAATTACTTGAATTTTCAGTGTTTAATCCTTGTTTTTATACCATAACAACATTATTTGAGGCTACAAGTTCATACCTGAAGGAATCCCTTCGAAATCTCTCAAATATCGCCCAAAATCACCTCTCCCGAAGTCCCAAAATATTTTTCTAACTTCTGAAATTCGAACCTCACTGTTTCATTAAACACTCAGCATTTTTGCTTCTGCAGTACAATTGTCGCTTATGCGACTTCCGCTTCTACGGAAATTTTCCGCTTCTGCGATTTCCTTCAAGTCGCCCAAGACCGCTTCTGCGGTTAATAGTTCGCTTCTACGGACTCGCACAAGCGAATAAAATTCCGCTTCTGCGGAACTTGCTGGACTCTCACCAATTCGCACCTGCGAAGATTTTTCCGCTTCCACAAAGCCGCATCTGCGGTTTCCCTTCCGCAGATGCTGAAATATCTGCTGCAACCAAAACCAGCAAACTTTCAAACTTCAAATTCTTTCAGTCAACCACCCGAATTCACCCCGAGGCCCCCGGGACCTCAACCAAAAATACCAATACATCTTATAACTTTATTCAAACTTGTTCCAATCATCAAAACACTATCGTGAACACAAAAAACACCAAATCACAACGGATTCAAGCCTAAGATTAACTAAAACTTCCGAAGCTCACATTCGATCAAAAACCCGACCAAACGACGTCCGATTGACCTGAAAATTTGCAGACATATCCAAAATCACCTAAAGAAGCTACTGTAACTCTCAAAATTCCATTCCGACCCTCGGATCAAAATCTCACCTACCAACCGGAATTCGCCAAATTTCCAACTTCGCCAATTCAAGCCTATTTCTACACCGGACCTCCAAATTCGATTCCGATTACACTCCTAAGTCACAAATCACCCCCCGAAGCTAACTGAACCACTGGAATTCACATCCGAGCCCTCCAACCATATAGTCAACTTCCGGTTGACTTTTCTACAACAACCTTCCTTTTAAGAGGCTAATTGCCTCATTTTCATCCAAAAACCAACCCAACTCTATCCGATCAACTCTAATACCGATATTGAAGCATGAAGCAACACAATAATGGGGAAACAGGGCGGTAACTCACGTGACGACAGGCCGGGTCGTCATACCCTTAAATTCAGAAAGGCTTATTTGCAATAAAACTAGTCGATCGGTGGTGCAGTCGATAGTTCCATGCCTTTCCCCCTTAAGTTGTCCGCTTGAGGGTACCAGTCTAGACCCCTATAGTAACCTTACTTTAATCATAATTGTTCATGCATCATGGTGAAACCTAGTCGGATTAATATGTTTTCCACATAATAATCCTTTAAGATGAGCCTTAACCAAAATTCCGCCGGGGTTTCCATAATCCCAACAGACACAATCACGTTCTGTGCATTTATTTGGAGAACTAAATGCCAATATTCTAATCATGAATGTACAAATAGCCGAGTCTGGTGGGGGAGAAGGGCCTAACCTTTTTGTTTTGTAGAAAATGAGGTATGAGGTCCCCAAATTCGGCATGGTCAACAACATTCTACCATTGCTACTAGATTGGTGGGAGGACCTTTCCTCAAGTGACAAAAAACACGTGAGGAAGAACTTGGCCAATTTAACTTCTGTACTAAATATTTAGCCAAACAATAGGTTAATTGAGGCTGCCACTTTGTTCTGGGATAGTGAAAGGAGTGTGTTCTATTTTGCAAATTTGGAAATGACATCACTCCTACAAGAAATTGGGTGACTTGCGGGACTGACTTGGGATAGCTCTGGGTTGTTGGTACCAAAGAACTGTACTAGTAAAGGGTTCCTAAAGAAGATGGGGATGAATAAAAATGCTGACTTGGAAATATTAAAGTTGTCCGACATACCTTTCAAATACATGTATGAGAGATATGGCCGCAAATTCTACAGTACCTTCTATGACGAGTTTTCTATCACTTCTCTGGACTTCAAATACATGTATGAGAGATATGGCCGCAAATCCTACAGTACCTTCTATGACGAGTTTTCTATCACTTCTCTGGACACATCCACCGCAGAGTGTTTATGTTCATAATGTGCTTCTTGGGCCAGATTGTATTCCTAATGAAAAGGGAAAGAATCCATACTAGAATGGCCATGGTCACCAAGACATTAATGGAAGGGATCAATGGACAGACATATACTATAACCCACATGATCATAGTCGACATCTACAAAGCTCTGGAGTGCTTTCAAAGAGGGATCAAGCATTTTGAGGGTTGTAACCTGTTGCTGCAGTTGTTGTTATTATAACATCTTCAAAGGGGTCAGTATTACCAAGAATTTCCACAAAGGACTTGGAATGACCATATTGCCTTCCATTGGCCCAAGCGGATGACTTACATTCCTTATAGGTTTGCTCAACCAGAGATTGCCAAAGAATGGGTAGAGTTTTTTGGACAATCTGACTAAGGAACAAGTGAAATATATTTGAATGATTCCCAACAGACGAATTCATCATCAGATCCAGGGACACTCCACATTTGGTGCTGATTGGGTTGAGAGGAATATACCCTTATGTCCCTATCCGATTTATGAGGCAAGCATGTAAGAAGCAGCTTGTACCCAAGATTGCCAAGATGAGTCAATTCAGACCAGATTTTTAGGATGATGACATCCCATACAAGTGCCAAGTTTAGCACATGTGGCACTACACGATCATTGTGGAAAAGAACACCATTGAGCCAGACAGGTATCATACGAGGTGTGAACCTCTCTACCCAACATGGTTAGAGGATAATCTGAAGGGAATGGTAAGGCCATGAGCTGGTCGTGGGAATAGGATCATAAATGAAGAATCTAAAGCTCTATTCAAATACAATATAGTACGCAAGAAGGTCCACAACTATGAGAATGAGCACCGGAAATACACGAGAGAAATATGAGGTTGATAGATGAATGGAAAGAAATGGCTGTTATTGATACCCAACTTTTATTTGTATTTTTTAATATGCAAAATCCTTTCAAAATAACATGTATATGCATATATAAGTATATCCCAAGGTTTATTATTTTTCTCAATTTTTTAAATCAATTTATTGCCCTATTTTATCAAGAAAACCCAATAATTATCCCCAAGATTATCATATTTGGTGATTCATTTATTGTATTCTCACATTTATACTAAAATATAGCTAACATAAGTTTTGCATTTTCTTAAAAATTTATTTGGTATTTTTAAGATAAATTGCATGTAATTGCAATATTGGCCTCTTTAAAGATTTAATTATCTTCATAATTATAAATTAACTCCAATATTTTTAATTTAATAATTAAGTATTATTAATCATTTTAGTACCTTTAATCCACTTCTAGAAATTATTTTACTATTTTTATAAAATAAATGAGGTAAAAATGGCTATTTAAATGATAGCACATTTGCATTTCAATTTTAGCCGGATTTGAACCCCTAAGTAGACCCAATTCTAAGACCCAATTACCCATACCATTACATAATCTACCTAAACCCACAACCCATTTAAACAACCTGCCAGAATTCCCCATTCAATCTAGGCCGTTGATCAAAATGATCAACGACCACCCTTTAATATTACCTTTTTTAATCTCCCCTTACCCCGAAACCCTAGCCATTTTGCATCTCCAGCCGCCTTTGAATCACCCCATTCTCGCAATTCTCTCTCGAAGCTTCTCAAAACCTAGCCGCATCCCTCCACTTCCACCCTAAAACCACCGAAATCCATGGCTTCCAAGGCCATGAAAGTCCTATACCGGCCTCCTATGACTCCTACATGCCTGGTTACTGCAATTTCAAGGCCTGGCCATGAGGAAGCTTGGTCCAGACTTCGTTTGATCCAAGTTCTATGGCCGTCTCCGAACTTGCTCCGGCCAACTATGGTCATTCGAGCCTGATCTCGACTTCTCCGGCTTAGATCAATGACTTTCCAAGCCTTTCTCAGCACCTGGGTTCTTTAGAAACCCTACCCCTTTGAAGTTTTTCTGATTCTTTTAGATCCGTTGTATATCTGTGTTTTCTTTAAGTTTTTAAACATTTTCTCAAAGTTCTTCCAAAACTATACCTTCTGAGCCTTCATCTTTTTCCGATTTAGGGTTTCATTAAGTTATCCTTTAAAGTTTCTCTACTGTGTTTCTCATGTGTGTCTTTTACTATGTTTCTTATAAGTTTCTTTTATTGTGTTTCTTATAAGTTTCTTTTACTGTGTTTCTTATTAGTTCCTTCTACTGTAATTCTGATGTTGTTTTTTCTATTATGTTTCTTTATGTGTTTCTTCTACTGTGTTTCTCTGTGAGTTTCTTATATTGTGTTTCGTCTACAGTGTTTTTTATGATTGTTCTTCTATTATATTTCTTTATGTGTTGTCCTACTGTGTTTCTTATTATTGTCCTTCTACAGGAAAATGCATATTAAAAGTTTCAGTTTCTTTCTGAGGTTTCTAAACTAATTTCGTTAGTATTTTTGCCTGGTCCTTTCATTCTACACTCGATTGATGGAAAAACCCTAAAATTTGGGGTTTCATTCGAGTATTGAGACTATTCGCTATGTGATTTTCTTGTTCTTTATCATTGAACTTGTTCGATTTCAAAGCCCTAACTTCTTTGGACCTATTCCAGTTTTTGAAGATTGTTTCATCTACTGCTCGCCTAAGTTTCAAAATCTTTGTTTCAACCTTTGTTTCTTTGTATGATTCTGATTCCCTGCTATGCTCTTCTAGGGTCTTTCTACTGGACCCTCTGCATGCTATTTGATACTCTCCCTCTTCTTTGTCACTAAGATGACTACCATGTTCCTATAGTTCACTACTTACTGATTTTTTGTGATTGCATGATGCTTTTTCTTTGTCCTAAATTCAGCCTCGCATGCCTAATACTTGCGTACCCTTTGTATATGCTGAACTTCCCCTCTAAAATGACTTTCAATTCTTGGTTGATTTTAGACCTCCTTTGTGATAGTCTGATTGATTCTTTCCTTGTTTGCCAATTTCCCTGTTACTTGATTTGATTCAAAAACTTTCCTTAGCCTTTCTGACTTGGTTCTCCCATGAACCAGTAATTTCGAATACCTGACTCCTTGATTTACTATGTACTGATTGATTTTATTGTGTTACTTACCTTATTTGTTTAACCGTGTATTTCAAAGATAATTCCCTTAATTAAAACTCCTATGTATTTACCCCTAATTACTTACCTTGCACAAGATGAATACTGAATCTCTTTCCTTAAATGATTTCTATTCATTGCCGTTTAAGTTTGAACTCCTTAATTAAAGGAAGTTCTTCTACTGATTGATTTTAATTGGTACATGGTTTTTTTCTTGCCTTATTTTCATCCTGTTTTCACACTATAAATACCTACTCTTTCATTGATACAAACATACAGGAACACTCTTAGTTTTCTCAACTTACACTCACATTAAAAAAAAAGGCATTCTCTCTTGTTACTTATACTGTGGCCTGTTTTTCAAGTCCTGCTACTGCTTTTACTGTATTTTTGCTTCCTTGAAAATGGTATGTCTTAATTAAAGTTTTCAGCAATCACAACAATGTATTTATTTACTATCTTTACTTTCATGCCTACCTACTGCCTATGTATAGTTCAATGCTTACTTTAGTATGTTGTAATTTCCTTCTGCCTATTCTAAATCTATTATGAATCCCAAAACCCCACCCCCTATGTGTTTATGCTATGGTTTGAGTCATGGAAGTACTGCAGATTACTGTCCATGACTCAAAGTTGATCCTCTGGGATGCTAGCCTCTAATATTGTGTGTTCTGGAAGACTTATAAGCATGCCAGCATCCTCCATTGTTGGGCATGCCTAAAGCTTGCCCTAGCCTAAGCAATAGGCTCTTTGCAATTCCTCTATTCCCCTGAATCCCTTTTGTGTACCTGTTTCCCTCCCCTCTATTCCTTAGAATTATGTTTTTCACTTGCACTCTCTCTTAGACTTTAAGTTCTACCCCCGCTCTTGTGAGCCTTGCCTTCGGACCCATTGAGCTCCATCTGAACTTGGACACTTGAGGGCTGGCCCTTCCACATAGCACTTGTCCTTATTCTAGTGATACAATTTGGTTGTGAGCACTGCCCAGAGTCCTATTGAGGCTCTTAGGGAACTTTGACACACTCATATTGGAAAAAGGCTTTGGATTAGTGGTATTTGAGTTGGTCTATCTCATATTTCAGACAGGAATTCTGAATCAAGCTCTCCTTTGGTTGTACTTTTTTAATTTTTCTGATGTAATTTTTATTCATTCTGGTTTGTAATAAGTTGTAATAAATGCTTGGGGATGGATAGTGATAAGAGGGTGGGTAACTATGCATGCAAAGGGTAGAAAACAAGCCTATAGGCCTATTACAATTTTGCATATTCAGATATATATTGAGATCATGTCTATAAGTCTATTACAATTTTGCATATTTCAAACACATATAGAAATCATGACTATACGACTACTATATTCCTGCATATCCAACTTCATATAGAAACCATGTCTATAGGTATCTTGAATTCTACATATTCAAATAGAAATCATGCCTATCAGTCTATTCTAAATTCTGCATATCCTACTTCGTATAGAAATTATGCCTATGGGATTGTTCAATTCTGCATATTCAATTATATCTAGATATCATGTTCATAGGTCATAAATAAATTCTGCATCTAGATACCATTTTTATAGCTTTAAAACAAGCCTTGTGCATTTAGATACTATGTCTATAAGGCTTCTGCATTTTTTACACCATGTCTACAAAGTTAAAAATCAGTCGTGCATCGAAAGCATGCCTATAGGAATTTCTAATTGAATCTGATTCACCTCACTCAGTGTTAGATATAAAATCAACAATAATGGATACTGTCAGTTGCAGAACCTGTAATCAATTTGTTAATTCTGCCCCTCTTTTGATAGTCTGAGTTTTTTACTTAACCAAAGTTTAGCAAGCATGCCTATAGGATCTCAAATAATTCGTTTCGAGTTTTAATGTCCTCTTATCTTCTAAATTCAGTAGATATCATGCCTATAGGATCCTATTTTAACACTTAGGCAAGTCATAGGGTAATAACTACATTGAATCTATTCTATTAATTACAACCAGCAGGCAAGTCTGATTCGAGCTTCTTATCTGAACTATGTAATAAATCAGTCTACCTCAACCTTTAAACTTTCTCATATTTGGTATTTAATCAGACCTAAACTAGTATGTGAAAGTCATGCTAATTATGTGCTTTTCTATTCAAGGAGGTGTAATTGAGCATCTGTTTGTTTATGTTCTTCTCCCTAAATATGCAATATGTGTTTTGTATGACTCCTTAGATTTTTACCTTTTGAAACCTCAAATAAGCCCAATATCCCTCCCTTTTAGGATTAGTAGTCCTAAGTGCGTCCGAGACTGATAGGATTGGGATGAGTAATAACATGAAATAAGTAATCGAGACCATTCTGTGCTTTAATACCTTGACGGGGTGGGAAGGGTAGATATGGATATGATGACCACGCGATAATGTCATGTGTAGCCCATTATTAAGGAGTGATACTGCGTGGGGTGATCCATATTTTTATTAAACCTAGGACCCCTCTCCCTTTATTTCTTTACTTCTTTAGCAATTTCAGCTCTTTCTTTAAAAAAAATTAGCTTTTTCTAATTACTCTTTCAATCTTATCTATTTTCAAACCTTTATGTGTTGAAACCCCCCTCTTATTCTAGCCTTATTTGCTTATATGTTGATTGTATCTAAATTCGTAATAATTGTCTGGCCGGGAACCATACTAGTGGGTTCTGAGGGGTGCCTAACACCTTCCCCTTAGAATAATTTCAAACCCTTACCTTATCTCTAGTTACTCAAATCAAAACCCTCTTGGTGTCCTAATGCACCCTAATCATTAGGTGGCGAGTCTTTAAAAATTCAAACCCATTTCCCAAAAGGAATGAGTTGTCCTCCCAAATGTCATAAACTCGATTCCGTGAGGAAAAAGATGGTGCGACGGCATGGCAACTCTACTGGGGATTTTCTAGGCTTTTACCATTTTAGATTATTATTGTTAATTTATGCTGCTTTGCGCACAATTATTTGTTTATTTCTTTATGAATTCAATTTCCATTGCAAAGCTGACTTGTTTCCTTTTTCTTTTCTTTACTGATTTCATTTACTACTGCTTTAAATTGTGAAAATGTTGTACTTATGGCTTTCTTAATGTGCAAATACGTGACAATATGCCTTTAACTGTTGCATAGTCATGCTCAACATCATATTCCACTCATGTCAAACAAATCCTATAGCAACGCTTATAATGAGTGGTTGCGCTCTTTCGATATTATCACCCCCTAAATACAAAAAAGACATATTTGCGGTAAAACCAGTCGATCAACGGTATAGTCGACGGTTCCGTGCCTTCCCCTTGAGTTATCCGCTTAGGGGTACCAGTCTAAAACCCCGTATAAACCTTACTCTGTTTAACTATGCATGCATCACGGTCAAACCTAGACGAGTCAGTTATGTTATCCGTATAATGACTCTTTAAGATAGCCTTGTCCAAAGTAAACTAGGTTATCCTAAAACCCAAACGGACATCATCACGTTCGATGCATTTATTTGGATAACTGAATGCTTTTACGCCAAATGTTGATATTAAATAGTCGAGTCTAGTGGGGGTAAGGTCCTAACCCTTTTGTCTTGCAGAAATATGAGGCACGAAGTCCCGAGATTCGGCATGGTCACCAACATCCATCTAAAATTGCTAAGCTGGTAGGAGGATCTCCACTTTAGTGATCATACGTTTGTCCGAAAATATTTGGGAAACCTACCTTCTCTCCTGGAAGTTCAACCCAATAACAAGATCGTAGAAGATGCTACTTTGTTCTGGGATTGTGAGTGGTCAGTGTTCCGCTTCGAGGATATTGAAATGACAACCTTGCTGGAAGAAGTAGGAGGACTGGCCGGTATACCGTGGGAAATTCTGAGTTCGTTAATGCCCTAGAACCGCAAGGGCGGGGTTTCCTCAAGATGATGGGTCTGAAGAAAAATCTTGAACTGACATGTCTGAAAGACTCCTACATCCCTCTTGATTATTTGTATGAAAGATACGGTCACAGCAAATCCTACCGTACCTATCTTGATGAGTTTGCCATCACATCATTAGGGCATATTCACCAAAGGGTCTTCATATTCATGTTTTGCTTCCTGGGATTGATCGTGTTTCCAACAAAGAAGACAAGAATTCACACCAGACTAGCCATGGTGGTTAAGATCTTAATGGAAGGAATTAGCAGGCAACCATTCAACATTGTGCCCATGATTATTGTGGAAATATACTGAGCCCTAGAGAGGTCTCAACAGATAGCCAAACATTTTGAAGGATGCAATTTTCTACTTCAACTTTGGCTTGTAGAGCATCTCTAAAAAGGTGAATACCGACAACAAATTCATCGAAGGGACTGGGATGATTATATCATTTTTCATCATCTGAAGAGAATGAATTACATGCCCAATATGTTCTCTCAACTGGAGAATTCTAGAGAATGAGTCGAGCTCTTCGAAAATCTGACTGAGAACCAGGTATAATGGATGTTTGAGGGGTTTCTGACCGAGGAATTCATCGTCCGATCTAGAGATTCACCTTTCCTAATATTAATCGATCTAAGAGTAACGTACCCTTACGTCTCTCTCTGGGTTATGAGGCAAGCTAGTAGGAAGTAGGTTATACCCAGGGTCGACATGATGAGTCACTTCCGGGCCGATTTCGAGGATGATAATAGTCCTTAGAAGTGCCAAGCTCAGCATATGTGGCACTGCAAGATCGTCATGGGAAAGGATACCATCGAGCCAAATAGATACCACACTGGTTGTGCTCCTTACTATTCGGGCTGGTTGAAGGATAATCATAGCGGTCTGGTCGAACCTGGGTTTGTTCGAGGTAACAGGATCATAGATGAAAAGGCTGAAGCACAGGTCAAGTACAATCAACTGCGCAAGAGAATCCGAAATGCAAAAGCGAGCACCGTGATATACAAGAAGACAATCAAAAGCTAATTCAGGAATGGAAGGATATGGCTGCAGTGCCAACAAGCGACTGGGATATTTGGAGCGAGGTATAGTAGAATTGGAGAAGTTTCTCAAGAGAATTGAAGACTGTCAGAATGCTGAAGGAAATGAAGGAAGGCATCTGGCCAGAGCCTACTGCTGCTAGGACTGCGCGAGTTAGAGAAGATGTTCGATGGAGCCAAGGATGCCGAATCTTGGGAAGGTCCTTCTGGGATAGGAGTTTTCATTTTGCTTCATAAAATGTAATAAGGGTAATGGCCACTAGTGACTTTCATTTCCTGTTATTTACTGTCGATTTGGGATTTGTCTACTTTTTATCAATAAAATGAGGCATTTAGCATTCCATGTTCTCCAAATCAACCTGTCACTAGGACTACCTCAGGCATAAAGAGGTCCCCAAATTAGGACACGCTTTACATTCCCGCACTGTGTGTTTAAATACTGCAACATTTTATATAATCCTCACTAACTTGTTACCTTTTGTTTTTACTTTTTGTTTATTCCCCTCCCCAAAGGTTAGTTCGTACACTCTGGAAACATAATCCTATCTCACGAGATCCAAGGGCCCTCCACCCACTCCTCCTCTAAGTCTTGTCAAAAACAAGAACAAAGGGAAGATGGAAGATTTGAACAACGCCATAAAGGAAAACTCAACTGAACGAGTAGAGGTCACTCATGGTCATGGTACTTTGTTCCCAAGGAAAATGCATCCCAACTGGAACAAAAGCTGCTAAAATTTCAAGAAGAACTTGACCAACTTCGGAATCTGGCAAATTTGTCATTTTCCCTCACAACTCCAGATGTTAATTTCCCAAATGCTCAGAATCCTGTACCTCCACAAAATATCCCACAACAACAAAACTGTCCCGTTCCTCACCACCACTGCAATACTTGCCATACCTCAAATAACACCCCCCCACTGCTCATCCAAGAACTCCACAAATGACCATTGCCATACCCAACATAGTAACCCCATCTACGTGGAGACTATGCTACCTCCACCCAACCCATCTCAAGCACACCTGAGTCTGATGATAAAGACTTGCTCATCAAAAACTTGGCCGAAGAACTTAAGAAATTAACTAGTAAAATTCAAGGTATTGAAGGAAGTACGGGAATTGAAGGGCTGAACTACGAAGATCTTTGCATACAGCCCGATGTCGAATCGCCCGAGGGGTACAAACCTCCTATGTTTGAGATGATTGATGGTACAGGGGATCCAAGGGTCCATTTGAGAACGTACTTTGACAAATTGGTTGGAGTAGGAAGAGACCAGAAAATCTGCATGAAGCTTTTTCATAAGGAGCTTGAAGGGATATGCTTTATCTTGGTACATTATCCGGGATCCAAAGAAGTGGTCAAACTGGGTAAGCATGGCGTCCGATTTTATGGACAGATTCAAGTTTAACACAGAGAATGCACTGATGTGTTCTATATTCAAAATCTACAGAAGAAGCCCACAGAAACATTCCGCGAGTATGCTACTCGCTGGAGGTCCGAAGCTGCTAAAGTTAGACCTATCTTAGAAGAAGAGCAAATGAACAAAATTCTTCGTTCGGGCCCAAGACCCACAGTATTATGAGAGGTTGATGATAATCGAGGGCCATAATTTTCTGACATTATCAAGCTGGGAGAAAGGATTGAAGAGGGCATCAAAAGCGGTATGGTTATGAATTTCAAGGCCTTGCAAGCTACAAACAAGGACTTACACTAAGGCGGTGTCTCTAAGAAAAGGGACGTAGGAGCCGTAATGGTGGCACAGAGAACCAAATCTCCCATCAAATACCAAACCTTCCTAATACCTCCACTTACATATCAGCCTACTCCAAACTACCAAGCACCCTCACCCTCTTGACCATCTGAACAAAACCCCAGCTCAGATATCTAGCATGTCACTGTTGCAAAATTTAGATGTGCACATGAACGCTTTAATGAAGGTGTTGAGTGAAACTTATGTACCCAACAACATCACAGACAGAGAGATGACCAACATGGTAGGGTGGGTGCTAGAAAGTCATAACATAATCTTCCATGAGGATGAGCTGCCGCCTGAAGGGTTAAATCACAACCAAGCATTGCATATCACGGTGCAATTTAAAGACAAATTCATTGGCAAGGTCTTGATTGATGGAGGTTCAAGCCTTAACATTTGTCCATTGGATACTCTGAAAAGATTGGATAAAGGTTTTCAGAAAATACGGGCCGGAAGCATGAACGTGAAAGCTTTCGATGGGTCTCAAAGGGCCACGATTGGGAAAATTAACCTTTTGCTTGCAGATGGGGCCAACTTTGTTTCATGTCGAGTTCCTGGTGCTCGACATACCAGCCTTATACAATCTTCTGTTGGGACGATCATGGATCCATGCCGCTGGGGCCATGGCATCCTGTCACGACCCAATTCCCAAACCCGGTCGTGATGGTGCTTCTCGTAAAGACAAGGCCAGCCAGAACAAAGACAACACCTCTTTTAAAGCAATTAATTAACGTTAAAATTTCTAACACATGCTTGACATAGCAATTAACGCAGAAATAGCAACAATAACGAGGGAAACCATCCCGACACAGCCCAAATCGGGGTGTCACAAGTCATGAGCTACTACAGAGTTTGTAAAGAGTCTACAAAATATAAAATCTGATACAATAGTCTGAAGGAACTCAAAAGATATAAAATAGGGAAGACAAGGGGCTGCAGATATCAATAGCTACCTCGTCACTCCGACTCACTGCCTGATCTAGAAAGAATCAGTGCTCAGGTGCAGACTCCTCTATGCCAGTATCTGCACACATGGTGCAGGGAGTAATGTGAGTACTCCGACCCAGTGAGTAGTACTAATAAATAATAACCGAAGGCATGAAAACACATAACTGCACAAAGCAATTCTATATCAAGCAGTAAAAACAGTAAAATAGTAGAACAGTAAAGAATCAAATGGAATCTCCTTTTAAAATCAGGTAAATCAGGTAAAACAACAAGTAAATAGTGAGCTAAAATCTGCCCCTCGGGCCAGTATCAATCGCTCAGAACAGTATCAGCCCCTCGGGTTCAGTATCAGTCATTCAGCATAATATCAGCCCCTTGGGCTCACTCTCCTATCACATGGGTACCTGGCTCACTGTGGGTTTGCAGACTCCGTAAGGGCCCCTTACGGCCGAAGTGCTATATCAACATAAGTCCTAAAAGCCTTCTCACATCACACTCGAGGCCTGAAAGCCTCCTCACGTCACGCTCAAGGCTTGAAAGCCTTCTCATAGCACTCACGAGGCCTGAAAGCCTCTTCACATCACTCACAAGGCTTGAAAGACTCATCATGTTACACTCAAGTCCTGAAAGCCTCTCTCAGTCCAGAAAACGTCATAAGCCCCATGGGCATAAATAAATAGTAGTACTCAGCCCAAACAACAGTGGAAATATCAATTAAGTCTTAAAATTCAATTAAAGTAGTTGAGTTTGTAAAACAGTAGAATGAATAGGACTGAATTCAAGTACTATATCAAATAGTGAGGAAAAAGTGATAAGAATTCACGAAGGACTCAAGTAATCGGCATGAAGCACAAAATATGGCAAGAAGCCCAAATCATGTGGATAACAAACATATCTCATTTAAATACGCGGTAAAATATCAAACGGGACGGACCACGTCACAATCCCCAGTAGTAAATAACCCCGCACTCGTCATAAGGCGCGTATTTCACCTCAACATAGCACTACATTGTGCAAATCTGGGGTTTCAAACCCTCAGGATATCATTTACTATCATTACTCACCTCAAGCCAGCCAAAATCCTAGCTCGCTATGCCCTTGCCTCGCAAATCGACCTCCTTGCGCGTCGAATATGATCAAAACCACAACGAATACATTACAATAGGCTAAGGGAACATAACCAAATAGAAAAGACTCAAAAAATATCGAAATTCACAAAATTTGCAAAACCCGAGCCCCGGGCCCACTTCTCAAAAATCAGAAAATTTAACATCATCGGATTCCTTATCTCGCCACGAGTCTATATATACCAAAAACTCCCAAATCCGAGCCCAAATGACCCATCAAATCCCACTTTGAAATATCAAATTCCAAGCCCTAGCTTTTCCCCTTTTTGATGAATTTTCATAAATTTCTATGTTAATTCTACCATTAAATCATGTATTTAGATCATAGAACACACCTCAAATCTCACCCAGTCAAAATCACCTTCAATTTCCATCGAAAAGCTCTTAAGGTTGTTCAAAAATGGCGGAAATAGACCTTAGCTCGCGGAACAAAATGAATCCTTTAAAACCCTTTCTGTCTAGCCCTTTTCGCATCTGCGATCACTATTTCACATATGCGGCTACCGCTTTTGCGGATTTTATAATGTTACCCAGGATCGCTTCTGCTGTCTAGTTCCACTTCTGCCGACCACATTTCTGCGGTCAAGCATCCGCTTATGCGGAACTTCTTTCAAATACACGAACCGCTTCTGCGGTCATTATCCGCATCTGCAGACTCCGAACTTGCGGAAATCATCCGCTTCTGCGGAAATCCCCCAAAATGGAAAAATTTCGCACCTCCGACTCCCTTACCGCATCTATGGAACCGCACCTGCGGCCCATTTTCTGCAGATGAGGAAATACCGGATACCCGCAACTATCAGCAATGCTACAAGTCCAAATTCATCCCGATGGCCATCTGAAATCACCCAAGGCCCCGGGGACCTAAACCAAAAGTGCCAACCCATCCTAAAACATCATTCAAACTTGCTCCAATCATCAAAACACATCAAACAACACTAAAATCATTAATTCTCACGGAATTCAAGCCTAAGTTTCAAAAACTTCCAAAACACACATTTGATCAAAAACCCAACCAAAAGACCTCTGAATGACCTAAAATATTGCACACACATCCCTAACAAAGTTACAACAACTCTCAAAATCCCATTATGACCCTCGGATCAAAATCTCACCTATCAACTAGAATTCGCCAAAATACTAACTTCGCAAATTCAAGCCTAATTTTACGCCGGACCTCCAAAATCGATTATGATCATGCTCCTAAGTCACAAATCATCCCCCGAAGCTAACTGAATCATCGAAAATCGCATCCGAGCCCTCTAACTCATAAGTCAACATCCGATTGACTTTTCCAAAACAACCCTTCCTTAAAGAGACTAAGTGTCTCATTTCCTTCCAAAACCAATCCAATTCGACTCATTAACCCAAGACTCTTATAATGAAACATAAGGAAGCAGAAAAGGGGGAAAATGGGGTAGTAACTCACGTGACGACGGGCCGGGCCATCACATTCTCCCCAAGTAAAAAAAACACTCATCCTCGATCGGGTCAAGAAACATACCTAGAGCCTCAAACAGGTGAGGATATCTGCTCCGCATCTCCCATTCGATCTCCCAAGTAGGCTTCTCCACGGGCCGACCTCTCCACTGTACTTTCACTGAAGCTATAGCCTTTGATCTCAACTTTCGAACCTGATGACCTAAAATAGCCACCGGCTCTACATCATAGGTCAAGTCATCATCCAGCTGAACCGTGCTGAAGTCCAATACATAGGACGGGTCTCCAACATACTTCCGAGCATAGAAACATGAAATACCGGATGCACGGCTGACAAGCTGGGTGGCAAGGCAAGCTCATAAGCCACCTCCCCAATCCTCCTAAGTACCGCGGACGCAGCTTCCATTTCTTTCCAAACCGCATAACACCTTTCATGGGAGAAGCCTTCAGCAAGACCTTCTCACCAACCATATAAGACACATCTCGAACCTTCCGGTCCGCATAACTCTTCTGACGCGACTGTGCTGTACGAAGTCTCTCCTGAATCATCTTCACCTTTTCTAAGGCATCCTGAACCAACTCTGTCCCCAATAGCCTGGCCTCGCCGCTGGAGATCTACACCGCCTCCCATACATTACCTCATACAGAGCCATCTAAATGTTCGACTGATAATTGTTATTGTAGGCAAACTTTGCAAGCGGCAAAAACTCATCCCAAGAACCTCCAAAATCAATAACACAAGCACGCAACATGTCCTCCTATATCTGAATAGTATGCTCGGACTGACCGTCCGTGTGAGGATGAAATGTTGTGCTCAACTACCTGCGTACCCAACTCTTGCTGAAATGCCCTCCAGAGCTGAGAAGTAAACTGAGTACCTCTATCTGAGATAATAGACACTGGAACACCATGCAATCGAACAATCTCCCTGATAAAGATCCCTGCCAGTCGCTCCGAAGAATAGGTAGTACATACCGGAATGAAGTGCACGGACTTAGTCAGCCAATCGACAATCACCCGAATCGAACTTCTTCAAAGTACGAGGAAGACCAATCAAAATCCATAGTGACTCTCTCCCACTTCTACTCGGGAATAATCATCCGCTGAAGCACGCCACTCGGTCTCTAATGCTCATATTTTACCTGCTGACAGTTGAGACACCGAGCCATAAATCCTACAATGTCTTTCTTCATTCTCTTCAACCAATAGTACTGCCTCAAGTCCTGATACATCTTCGCAGAACCCGGATGAATGGAATACCGCGAGCTATGGGCCTCCTCTAATATCAAGTCCCGTAGCCCATCCACATTGGGCACACAAATCTAGCCCTATATCTGTAACATACCATCCTCACTAATGGTCACGTCTCTGGCATCATCATGCTGGACCCTGTCCTTTAGGACAAGCAAATGCGGGTCATGATACTGGCGCTCTCTGATACGATCCTATAAAGTAGATCGAGAAACCATACAAGCCAACACCAGACTGGGCTCCGAAATATCCAGTCTCACCAACCGATTGGTCAAAGACTAAACATCAACTGCAAGGGGCTTCTCCCTAATTGGAATGTACGCCAAGCTACCCATACTAACTGTCTTTTGGCTCAAAGCATCGGCCACTACATTGGCCTTCTCCGGGTGGTACAGAATGGTAATATCATAGTCCTTAAGTAACTCCAGCCACCTCCGCTGCCTCAAATTAAGGTCCTTTTGCTTGAATAAATGCTAAAGACTGCAATGATCGGTGAATACCTTACAAGATACACCATACAAGTAGTGCCTCCAAATCTTCTAAGCACGAACTATAACAGCCAACTCCAAATCATGTAAAGGGTAGTTCTTTTCATGGGGCTTTAGCTGACGAGAAGCATAAGCAATAACTCTACCCTCCTGTATCAATACACATCCAATCCTAACTCTCGAAGCTTCACAATATACAGTATAAGTACCTGAAGGTGAGGGCAAAACCAATACTGGAGCCGTGGTCAAGGCTGTCTTGAACTTCTAAAAGCTCTCCTCGCACTCGTCCGACCATACAAATGGAGCACCCTTCTGAGTCAACTTAGTCAAGGGAGATGCAATAGAGGACAATCCCTGGACAAACTGGAGATAATAACCTGCCAAACCTAGGAAACTACAAATCTCTGTGGCTAAGGTTAGTCTAGGCCAACTCTGAACTGCCTATATCTTCTTCGAGTCAACCTGAATACCCTCGCTAGACACCACGTGCCCCAAGAAAGCTACTGAGCTGAGCCAAAACTCGCACTTGAAGAACTTTACATAAAGTTTCTCCTCCCTTAATCTCTGCAACACAACTCGCAAATGTTGTGTGTGCTACTCTTGGTTACGCGGGTACACCAGAATATCATCAATAAAAACAATAATGAACAAATCCAAATAAGGCCGAAATACACTGTTCATCAAATGCATGAATGCTGCTGGGGCATTAGTCAGCCCAAAGGACATGACAAGAAACTCATAATGCCCATATCTAGTCCTAAAAGCAGTCTTCATAATATCTGAATCCCTGATCTTCAACTGGTGATAGCCCGAACGGAGATCAATCTTGGAGAACACTTTCGCTCCCTGAAGCTGGTAAAATAAATTATTACTGTGAGGCAGAGGATACTTGTTCTTCACTGTTACTTTGTTCAATTGCCTATAGTCAATGCACATTCTCATGGTGCCATCCTTCTTCTTCACAAATAGAACCGCTGCACCCCACAGTGACACACTAGGCCGAATGAACCCCTTATTTATGAGTTTTTGAAGCTGATCATTCAATTCTTTCTACTACGCTGGTGTCATACGATACTATGGAATGGAAATGGGCTGAGTGCCCGACACCATGTCAATACCAAAATCAATATCCCTATCCGGTGGCATGCCCGATAGGTCAGCAGGAAATATATCGGAAAACTCCCTTACAACTGGGATAGAATCAATGCTATGAGTCTCGGCTCCAACAACTCTGACAATTGCAAAATATGAAAGGCAACCCTTCCCAACCATACGCTGGGCCTTTAAGAATGAGATCAACATGTTAAGAACATAGTCAGTCACACCACGCCACTCGATCCTCGGTACACCCGGTATAGCCAAAGTGACTGTCTTAGCATGATAGTCCAGAATAACATGATACGGAGATAACCAGTCCATGGCCAAAATAACATCAAAATCCACCATGCTCAATGCAATAGATCAACTCGGGTCTCCAGACCCCCAATAGTCACCAAACATGACCGATACATATGGTCTACAATAATAATATCGCCCACCGAGGTAGATACATGAACAGGTAAAGCAAGACACCCTCGGGTCATGCCCAAATGATGAACGAAATATGAGGACACATAAGAATAAGTGGAACTGGGATCAGACTGAGGCATCCTTGTGGTAGACTAAAATAATACCTGTAATGACAATATATGAAGCAATAACATTTGTCCTACCCTGAAGAGCATAAAAGCGAGCTTGACCACCACCTGATCGACTTGCACCTCTTGGGGCGACCCCTGACTGCCTGACCCTCACCCCTAGCTGGCGGGGCAGGTGATGAAGAAACTGGACCAGAAGACGAGGGCTGACCCCTTTGCTGAGATGAGCTAGCAGCACGACGAGGACACTGCGTTCACATATGCCTAAACTCTCCGCACTCATAGCAACTCTCGGGTTCTGGAGAATGAGACTGAAGGGAACCCCTCGCGCCAAAGTGACTAGTTGACGTACTTGGCATGGAAGAACCCTGAATAGATGGGGCTCGAGATGAACTCTGTGATGGAAGAGCACTGAGTGAAGGCTGACTCTACTGACAAACATGATAACCACGACCTGAAGATGCTCCACGATACTCGGGATGGGACGACTGAGTGGTCCTGAAGGAACGACCCTTACCCTGCTGAAACTGGCCCTTCGAAGGAGCGCCACTGTAACTGCCAGAAACTCGAGGCCTCTTGGCCTCCCTCTCCAATCAATCCTGATGGCGAACTGCCTTAATCTCTCGAGCTATATCAACTACCTCCTCGAATGAAGCACCCAGTACTCTCTCTAGTCATAAGAACATGGAGATGGTAGTTAAGGATCAAAAAATCTCCTAATCCGCTCCCAATCTGACGGAACCATCCAGACGGCATGACGAGCAAAGTCTGAAAACCTCATCTCATACTGAGACACAGTATATCTCCCTACCGTAGCCACTCAAACTGCCTACGCAGCTCCTCTCTACGGGACTACAGTACATACTTCTCCAAGAAGTGAATGGAGAACTCCTCCCAAATCAAAGGTGATGCACCAGCTGGCCTACGCCTCTCATATGCCTCCCACCAAGTGAAGGCAGCCCCAGTAAACTGAAAGGTGGTGAATGCCATACCACTAGACTCAAGGATCCCCACTGTACGGATCATACGCTGACACCTATCAAGAAAATCCTGGGCATCCTCGCCCTCAGCACCACTGAATGTCGGAGGCTGGAGTCTACCAAACCACTCTAGGCGACGCTGCTCATCCTTAGGCATAGCTGGAACCCTGAATACCTGCAATGGTGCAACTGGCTGAGCTGGAGGTGCCTCTGAAGTCTGTAATCCCTACACTACTTGCTCAGGGGTGCGGGCTGCCGGGTTCTGATTACCTCCCCCAGTCCGCGAAGTAGCTGCTGCTGTGGTGGCTGAAACTGCCTGAGCCAGGCTAGTGAAAACTTTCAAAACCTGAGCCAAAGTCTCCTGAAGACCCGGAATCACAATAGGCACAGCTGGTGCCTGAACTGGTGCTGTTGGAGCCTGGTCGTGAGCTGGGGAAACTGGAGGATCCACAGGTGCTTCCCCTACTGCTCTACCTCTGTCACGACCACGACCGCGTCCACAGCCTCTGGTGGCCTCAGTGGGTAATACTGGTGGTCGTCCATCATATCCGGTAGCTCGTGTCCTCACCATCTATGATAGAATAGAACAAAGAGAAGTTTAGTACTCGGATCAACAAGTTCGCACGACAAGAATTTCAAGAAGGTGAACTTTTCCTAAACGTTCTACAGCCTCTCGAGGATAAGTACAGACGTCTCCGTACCGATCTGCGAGACTCTACTAAACTAGCTCATGACTCACGAGGCCTAGTAACCTAGGTTCTAATACCAACTTGTCACGACCCAATTCCAAACCTGGTCGTGATGGTGCCTCTCGTGAAGACAAGGCCATCCATAACAAAGCCAACACCTCTTTTAAAGAAATTAATTAACATTAACAATTCTAACACATGTTTGACATAACAATTAATGCGGAAATAGCGATAATAACGAGGGAAACCATCCCGACATAGCCCAAACCGGGGTGTCACAAGTCATGAGCTACTACAGAATTTGTAAAGAGTCTATAGAATATAAAATTTGATAAAATAATCTAAAAGAACTCAAAATATATAAAATAGGGGAGACAAGGGGCTGCAGACATAAACAACTACCTCGTCACTCCGACTCGCTGTCTGGTCTGGAAAGAATCAACGCTCAGGTGTAGACTCATCTATGCCTGTATCTGCAAAAATAGTGCAGGGAGTAATTTGAGTACTCCGACCCAGTGAGTAATAATAATAAATAATAACCGAAGGCATGAAAACACATAACTGCACAAAGCAATTCTATATCAAGCAGTAAAAATTGTAAAACAGTAGAACAATAAAGAATCAAATGAAATCTCCTTTTAAAATCAGGTAAATCAGGTAAAACAATAAGTAAATAATGAGTAGAAATCTGCTTCTCACATCACACTCGAGGCCTGAAAGCCTCCTCACATCACGCTCAAGGACTGAAAGCATTCTCACAGCACTTACGAGGCCTGAAAGCCTCACTCAGTCCAGAAAATGTCATAAGCCCCTCGGGCATCAATATATAGTAGTACTTAGCCCAAACAACAGTGGAAATATCAACTAAGTCTCAAAATTCAATTAAAGTGGCTGAGTTTGTAAAATAGTAGAATCAACAAGACTGAGTTCAAGTAATATATCAAATAGTGAGGAAAGAGTGATAAGAATCCACGAAGGACACAAGTAATCGGCATGAATCACAAAATATGGCAAGAAGCCCAAATCATATGGATAACAAACATATCTCAGTTAAATATGCGGTAAAATATCAAATGGGACGGACCAAGTCACAATCCCCAGAAGTAAATAACCCCGTGCTCGTCATAAGGCGCGTTTTTCACCTCAACATAGCACTACATTGTGCAAATTCGGGGTTTCAAACACTCAGGATATCATTTACTATCATTACTCACCTCAAGCTGGCCAAAACCCTAGCTCGCTATGCCCTTGCCTCCCAAATCGACCTCCTCGCACGTCAAATATGATCAAAACCATAACGAATACGTTACAATAGGCTAAGGGAACATAACCCAATTGAAAAGACTCGAAAAATATCAAAATTCACGAAATTTGCAAATCCCGAGCCTCGGGGCCCATTTATCGAAAATTAGAAATTTAACATCATCGGATTCCTTATCTCGCCACGAGTCTATACATACATAAAACTCCCAAATCCGAGCCCAAATGACCCATCAAATCCCACTTTGAAATATCAAAATTCCAAGCCCTAGATTTTCCCCCTTTTTGATGAATTTTCATAAATTTCTATGTTAATTCTACCATTAAATCATGTATTTAGGTCATAGGACTCACCTCGAATCACACCTATTCGAAATCACCTTCAATTTCCGTCCAAAAGCTCTTAAGGTTGTTCAAAAATGGTGGAAATAGACCTTAGCTCGCGGAACAAAATGAATCCTTTAAAACCCTTTTTGTCCAGCCCTTTTTGCATCTGCGATTACTATTCCGCATATGCGGTTACCGCTTCTGCAGATTTTATAATGTTACCCTGGAATGCTTCTGCAGACCCCATTTCTGTGGTCAAGCATCCGTTTTTGCGAAACTTCCTTCAAATACACGGACCGCTTCTGCAGTTATTATTCGCATCTGCGGACTCTGCACTTGTAGAAATCGTCCGCTTCTGCGGAAATCCCCCAATTGGAAAAAATCCGCATCCGCGACTCCCTTACCGCATCTGCGGAACCACACCTATGGCCCCTTTTCTGCAGATGCAAAAATACCAGATAGCAGCAACTATCAACAACACTACAAGTCCAAATTCATCCCCATGGCCCTCCGAAATCACGCTGAGGCCCCCGGGAACTCAACCAAAAGTGCCAACCCATCCTAAAACATCATTCAAACTTGCTCCAATCATCAAAACACATCAAACAACACTAAAATCATCAATTCTCACCGAATTCAAGCCTAAGTTGTTCAAAAACTTCCGAAACACGCATTTGATCAAAAACCCAACAAAAATACCTCCGAATGACTTGAAATTTTGCACACACATCCCAAATCACCTAAATAAGCTATAGAAACTCTCGGAATCCCATTCCAACCCTCAGATCAAAATCTCACCTATCAACCGGAATTCGCTAAAATACTAACTTTCCCAATTCAAGCCTAATTCTACGCCGGACCTCTAAAACTAATTCCGATCATGCTCCTAAGTCACAAATCATCCCCCGAAGCTAACCGAATCACTGGAAATCACATCCGAGCCCTTTAACTCATAAGTCAACATCCGATTGACTTTTCCAAAATAACCCTTCCTTAAAGAGACTAAGTGTCTCATTTCCTTCCAAAACCAACCCAATTCGACTCATTCACCCAAGACTCTTATAATGAAACATAAGGAAACAGAAAAGGGGGAAAACGGGGAGGTAACTCACGTGACGATGGGCCGTGTCGTCACACATCCACACTACATCAAGCCGTAAAATTCGAATGGAATCGTCAAGAAATGATCATTCATAGAGATAGAAGTAACCCCATTTACACCAGCCAAACAATCCCGGTTATTAAAAATAGAAGAAGGCTAGGAGGGGAAAACTATCATCACATTTAATGTGTCAATGCCGTTGCGAAAAACAAATGGTCGAGCAGCAAAATAGAAAGTATACTGGCATGGCCTTGTTATGAACCCGGTAAAGGACTTAGAAAGAATCTCCAAGGTATCACTAAATCGATATCGCTGAAGGGTCATGGAACTACCTTTCGGCTCGGATATCAGTACACATGGAAAGAGTATAATGATTGGTCTCCTCCATGGCGTGAACCGTATTACCCTCTCGAGCAACCAATGCCATATCTAGATAAAGCTTTTCACCAAGCTGATACAATATGGGGAACTGTAGAATCTTTTCTTGGAGGATAAAGACATGGACTGCAGTGCAATAATTGAGGAGGAGGAGGAAGAAAACCTCATTATTCATACTGTGGAGAAGAGAGATGTTCTCAGGAACTGAACCGCCACACTATCCCAGGCCCGCCGAGTCCCTAGGTAGCTTGGCAGATTTCATTTTTATAGCCATTCTAGGCATTTAAGATTTTTGGTAACTTTGACTTACTTGTTTCAAAATAAATGCTCCATTCACGAAGCCGTACTTGTCTGGATGTTTTTTAGTTTTAATCAAATGGATTTCTCTTTATTATTCATTATTATTTTCTGCACTTTTTCTTTCTACATTATTATTATTACTTTTCCTGATGAACCTTTGACTGTGACATGTAATGAGGCAATGCAATATGAGGATAGTGATTTTGATGAAGAAGACTAGATACCCGAGAAAGTTGTCAGGGAGGTTGACAACTTTGAGAATAAGCCTAAGTCCAATTTGGACGAAACTGAAGCAGTAAACTTGGGGAACGCCGAGACAGTTAAGGAGACTTGTATCAGCATTTACGTATCACCCACCGAAAAGGAAGAGTACATTAGTTTCTTAGAAGAATATAAGGATATTTTCTCCTGGTCATATGATGATATGACCGATTTAAGCACGTCCATAGTGGCTCACAAGTTTCCTACTAATCCTATGTGTCTGCCAGTAAAGCAGAAGCTCAAAAAGTTTAAAAAAGATATGAGCCTGAAAATCAAGGAGGAAGTTACCAAATAGATCAAAGCCCAAGTTCTCAGGCCGGTTGAGTACCCAACCTGGTTAGCCAACATTGTGCTAGTACCAAAGAAGGATGGGAAAGTCAGAGTATGTTTTGACTATCAAGATTTAAACAGAGCAAGTTCCAAAGACGACTTCCCACTGCCAAACATACAGATCCTGATCGACAATTGCGCCAAGCATGAACTCCAATCCTTTGTAGATTTTTTTCATGGGTTATCAACAGATCTGGATGGACAAAGAAGACGTAGAGAAAACAACTTTTATTACACCACGGGGGGTATACTACTACAAGATGATGCCATTTAGTCTAAAGAATGTCGGGGCCACATACATGAGGTCCATGACAATCATCTTTCATGATATGATACACAAAGAAATAGAGGTATATGTGGACGACGTCATTATCAAATCCAATAGGGTCGCGGATTACATAGCAAACTTGAGAAAGTTCTTTGACAGGTTAAGGAGGTAATATTTGAAGTTGAACCCTACAAAGTGTGCATTCGGAGTTCCCGCAGGAAAGTTACTAGGATTCATTTTCAGTCATCAAAGGATTGAGCTAGATCTGTCTAAAATCAGGGCAATTCAGGAGTTGCCACCACCTAGGAGCAAAAAGGACGTGATGAGCTTCCTAGGATGTCTCAACTATATATGTCTCTTCATACCACAGTCCACAGTCATATGTGTGTTGATACCCAATTTTTCCTATGTATTTTTTTATACAAAATACATTAAAAAATAGCATGTACATATATATATAAGCAAGCCCAAGTGTTTTGGTATTTTACATAATTTTTAAAGATTTTCAAAATCAATTTATTGTCTATTTTAGCAGTATAAAATCCAATAATTATTCCCAAAGATTATCATTTTGGTGAATGAACTATTTTATTCTCATATTTACACCAAAATATAGTTAAGGTGATTTTTGTATATTTTTACAAATTTATTTGGTATTTAAAAGACTAAATTGCATATAATTGCAATTGTAGCCTACTTTAAGATTAATAGCATTTTATAATTATAAAATTGGGTATAGTATTTTTAAATTAATATATATATATATATATATATATATATATATATATATATATATATATATATATATATATATATATATATATATATATTAATTGTTTCAGTACTTTTAATTTTCTTTTAAAATCATCTTCACTATTTTTTATAAAATAAAAAGAGCAAATTGGCTATTTAATATTTAGACCTATTTTTATTTCAATAACAACCCCATTTCATTTCGATTGTAGCTCTTAAGTTGACTCAATTAAATCTGCCCCATTCCATTTGGATCCAACTCACGACCCAATTCCAAATGACCTGCCTGGTTCCTACTATTGTTCCAGGTCGTTGATCATTTTAATCAACGGCCAAAAACCACCCTTACCTTTTTTAACTCCAAACGACTACCTAATCCCTCATTTCCCATCTCTTAGCCGCCTTTGAATCCTCTTATCTCTCAAACTCTCTCAAACTCTCCGAAAACCTAGCCTCCTTTTACCCCTCTTCAACCACCACTCCACCGGAATCCATGGCTTCTCAGGCCATGGATGGTTGGTACTCGCCCCCTCCATTAGTAAACCATGGTTTTTAGAATCTTCGAGACCTAAGCTCGATGGTTCTCCTTTGGATCTTCTCCAATATGTAGATCTATGGCTTTTCCGGCCATTACCCCGGCATATTCAAGCACTATTAGCCTTTTCGACTCAGGATCTGACTTTCCTCAAGGCCTTTCTCACTTCTAGGGTTTTCTCTGAAACCCTAAGCTATTTGAGGTTCTTTACTTGCTTATTTTTTTTCTTAGATCTATAAAATGTCTGTGTTCTATTAAACTTTTTGCTTTCCCTAAATTTTCTTTTTAAAATCATTTCATTTCGATTTAGGGTTTCTGAGAGGATTTTTTAAAGGCATCTTTCTTTATGTGTGTTTGTTTGTGTTATGCTCGTGTGACTTCTCTTACTACGCATGCACTGTTCTTCTACTTTCCTTTTCAACTACACATGTTACTCATGTACTCACATGTTAATCCGGGTTATGTTTTCCTTACTCCTCTACTATATTTGTTTACTGTGACTTATTTGATGTTGTTTGCTTTACTGGACTATGTTTGGGTTCTTACTAAGCATGATTCATCTGGTTTTTCCAAAGTTTGTATTATTTTTTCTTCTGAACTTGTTTAAGTTCTGAGTTTTTATCAAAACGTGTTCTCCATGCTCTTAACTATGTATCATGTCTGTTTATTTCTCATAAGTCTTTGGAAAAGTCTTCTGAACCCCTATCGAGTGGCTTTCCTACTCATCTTTGTTGTCTGATTCATCTTGAAACCCCGATTTAGGGTTTTCCTTTGGCGATTTTGATTTTTGTGTTTGAATTTGGGTTCCACTTTGGGACCCTGGACTCTCAGACTCATTGTGAGTCTACAAATTGGACTTGTACCCTTTTTGCTTGCGATTCTGAGCCTCTCTTTGATTAAGATCTCTTTTATAATTTGATAGTCCCTTCTTGATTCACATATTTATGTTTTTTTAGATTTATAAGAACTCTTCTTTCAAAATGTTTTACCAACTAATTGATTGATTCTGAAGTCCTTTAATAGGGCTGATTGATTGTTACTGATTGCCTTTAAATTAAACCTTTCTTTACCCCTTTCCTGACTTGGTTCATTCGAGGTAAAAGCTTGTAAGTTTGATTTCCCTGGCTGTTTGATTGATTTCCCTTTCCTTATTTTTCACAAACCGTGTACCATTGAACTTTTGCCTTAAATAACTCTTGTGTACTTACCCCTTCTTGTATTACATTGGGGAAAGTTTAATCAAATGTTTTCCTTAAATATCTTCTATCCGTTTTAAATCAAATCCCTTAACAAAAGGGAAATTCTATGTGATTGATTGCAAACTATTTTCTTACCTTTCTTACTTGCTTCTCTGCACTATAAAAGGGACTACCATTCTACACTTTTAGACACTTCAAGTTCAATACCTCGAACTCTTTACTTTCAACTTACACATTTGCAATATCACTTTGACTTCAATACTTTCTCAACACTCTGCTTTTCTGAGATCTTTTGGAATTGCTTGCTTACAAATTGGCTTTTCAAGATTACTATTTTTTTTACCTTTTTTCCTGAAACTGGTATATCTAATTTAATTTTTTTACCTCACCTCTATGAGTTTACTTTATAGTTTCAGCATTCTTGTTTACTTT
The DNA here is from genome assembly GCA_026770625.1 of Nicotiana glauca. Lineage (NCBI taxonomy): Eukaryota > Viridiplantae > Streptophyta > Magnoliopsida > Solanales > Solanaceae > Nicotiana > Nicotiana glauca. Next base: position 79,575 of record MU691728.1, read on the forward strand.
GAGGTTCATGTTCAGTGATTAAACTATGTATATTCTTTCCTTGCATTTGTTTCTAATGTGAATCCCTACCCGCTATTCCCCTCTATGTGTCTGAGTTAAGGTTTTGGCCTGGCAGTATCCAAATTACTGTTAGGTTTGAACTTGATCTTCAATGGATCCTAACTCGTAAGATTTGTCTAATAGTCTTGTCATGGGTGTGACAACATTCCTGATTGCTGGGCATGACCACTAGCCTGTCGTGGCCTCCCTAATTCCCCTCAATGCACTTGCATCTACTCTTAGACTCTAAGTTCTGCCCCCCCTCTTATGAGCCTTACTTTGGGACCTTGAGTTCCCTCTGAACTTGGAAATAAGAGAAAGGTCTTAGAAAAGTGTTCTCGGAAAGTTGGTTTATCTCATATTCTTAAACCTTGAGTCTGAATTAGGTTGTTTGGTTGTAGCTTGAATTTCTGATGTAATTTTTTTTATCTTTCTTGATTCATTCAGGTCTGTAATAATTTGTAATAACTATGGGGTTCTAGTGAAAAAGGGAGGGTCCTTTATGTATGCATATGGGTAGGCAACATGCTCATAGGGATTTCTATTTACAAATTCTACATTTATGCATAACCTATAGAAATCCTGCCTATAAGTTTCTGCATATAGAAATCATGTATAAGTTTCCGTGCTTACGCATTTAGAAATCCTGCCTATAAGTTATGCATTACATGTAGAAATCCTGCCTATAAGATCGTTTCAATACCGCATTAGAAATCCTGCCTAAAAGATTGTTTCATTACTGCATTAGAAACCATGCCTATAAGTTTTGGCATATAGAAATCTTGATTATAGTTTAATTTTTGTACCTCTGTGTATACGTCTGTCATTAGGCAAATAATAATAGGTTTAATAATAATCAACTTCATTCTAGATACCATGCCTATAGGACTCCTACACTTACGTAATCATCTTAAAACCAACAATGCTTAGAAATCATGCCTATAGGATGTAATCAGTTGAATCAGCTTTGTCTATTTCATCTATGAGTTTAAAATCTGTAGCAAGGTCGCTTAAAATCTGCAAAACTTTTGTTTATAAAACCAGTAACCTTTCTTAAAATCAATACGCCTTCTGCATTGTTAGATATCATGCTTATAGGCCTCATCTAGGCAAACCAGTAGGTAATTAATCAACTGTGTTAGTTCCTGATGAACTACAACCAGACAAGGCCTAATTCGGACTTCTCATATGAGAAATATGTGATAAATCAGCCTATCTTAAAGCTTTAAATTTAATTCAGACTATAACTGGTATTTAAAGTCATGCTAGATAATTTGCTTCTTCAAGGGAGGAGGCTTGCTTGAGCCTTTAATCTGCTATATGTTTCCCCTAACTGCATTATGTGTTTTGTTTGTCGCCTAAGACTTTTATCCTTTTAAACTCTAAAAAATACCCTAACACCCTCCCCCTTTTAAGGATTAGTAGTCCCAAATGGCTCCGGGGCTGGTAGGATTGGGATGTGTAATAGCATGCAATAAGTAACGATACTATTCTGCGGTTTAATACCTTAACGAGTGGGAAGGGTAGATATGGACATGATGACCGGTGCGCTAATACCACGTGTAACCCCTTTTCTGAGGAGTGATTGTCGGGTATTGCATTGATGTGATCCATATTGATTATAAACCTAGGTCCCCCTTCCCCTTTACTTGTTTTCGTTTATTGTTTAAATGTTTTTTTCTTAAAATTTATTCCCTCTTCACTTCTCATCAAATTTCAATTTGCTTTCTATATTATATGAAAACTCCCTCTATTTGAACCCTTATTTGTTTACTTGTTAAGTGAAGTCACAATTATAACATAGTCGGGAACCACACTAGTGGATCTTGGAGGGTGCCTAACACCTTCCCCCCAAAATAATTTCCACCCCTTACCCAAACTCTGGTTCTTCAACTCAAGCCCTTCTTAGTGTCCTAATGCAATTTAATCATTAGGTGGCGACTCTTCAATTCAAAACCCAATTCCCAAAAGGGAACGAGTTATCCTCCAAAATATCATAAACCCGATTTCGCCTTAAAAAAAGGGGGTGAGATAGCATGGCGACTCTGCTGGGGATATTTTTTAGGCTTTTACCATTTCATGTTACTTGTGACTTTACTGCTTCTTTATTGCCTTTATTTAATGTCTTTATCTCTTTTCTACTTCAAAACTGACTTGGCTCTTTGTTTCTTTTCTTTAGTGCTTTCTTTTACCGCTTTCCTTCAATACTGTTGTAACTATGAGCAATTATTGTAATCATTACTTTATGAACATGCAAATACGTGACAACCTATTTCATTCTTGTAATTACATATTCAACATCATACTCCACTCGTGCCAAACAAAATACCATAGCAACACTAATAATGAGTGGTTGTGCCCTTCCGATATTATCACCCCCTAAATTTGGCAAATGAGTATTTGCAGTAAAACCAGTCGGTCAGTGGTGTAGTCGACGGTTCTGTGCCTTTCCCTATTGAGTTATCTGCTTAAGGGTACCGGTCTAATACCACATAGAAACCTTACTATATTCAATTGTGCATGCATAACTATCAAACCTAGCCAATTCATTTATGTTGTCCGCATAATGACTCTTTAAGATAGCCTTGTTCAAAGTCCACAAGGTTTCCTTGGAACCCAAATGGACATTAGCACGTCAGTGCATATATTTGGAGAACTAAATGCTGCTTATGCCAATTATTGATATTTAAATAGTCGAGTCTGGCGGGGGTAAGGGCCTAGCACTTTGTTTTGCAGAAAATGAGGCACGAAGTCCCCAGATTCGGCATGGTAACCAACATCCACCCAAGGTTGTTAAGCTGGTGGGAAGACCTTCACTCCAGTGATTAGACCCTCATCCACAAATATTTGGGAAATTTGCCTTCTCTTCTGGAAATCCAACCCGACAACAAAATCATAGAGGCTACAACTCTATTCTGGGATGGCGATAGATCTGTCTTCCACTTCGGGGACCTTGAAATAACACCTCTGCTCGAGGAAATAAGAGGACTAGCTGGTATCCCATGGGAGACTCCGGGTTTGATTATGCTAGAAAATCGCAAGGGTAGGGGTTTTCTCAAAATGATGGGACTAAAGAAGAACATAGACTTTCCCTTCTTGAAGGATTCCTACATTCCTTTCGACTATCTGTATGAGAGATACGGCCAAAGCAAGTCCTACCACACTTACCCAGATGAATTCGCCCTCACATCATTGGGTCATATCCACGAACGAGTCTTCGTTCTTATGTTCTGCTTTTTGGGGATGATAGTATTTCCTATGAAGAAGGCTAGGATCCATACCAGACTGGCCCTGGTCACCAAGAATTTAATGGAAGGAATTGGCGGGTAGCCTTTTAGCATAGTACCTATGATTGTTGCGGAGATATACTGAGCCCTGGAAAATTGCCAACGAGGGGCCAAACACTTTGAGGGTTGTAACTTGCTGCTCCAACTCTGGCTCATGGAGCACCTCCAAAGGGGTGAATATCAGCAAGAGATTCTACGCAGAGACTGGGATGATCATATCACCTTCCATCAGCCAAGGCGATTGAACTATATGCCTAATATGTTAGCCCAACCATAAGATGCTTAGGGTGGGTAGATTTGTTCAAGAATCTGAAAGAGGGCCAAGTGCAATGGATGTTCGAATGGTTCTCTATTGAAGAGTTCGTTATCCGATCTCGAGATGCACTGTTTCTTATACTCATCGATATGAGGGGAACTTATCCTTATGTCCCTCTTCGAGTCATGAGGTAGGCAGGAAGAAAGCAGGTTATACCAAGGGTCGACAAAATGAGTCACTTCAGGGCCGACTTTCAAGATGACGATAGTCCATCCAAGTGTTAAGCTCAACATATGTGGCATTGCAAAATCATCCTGGGAAAGGATTCCATAGAACAAAATAGGTATCATGCTGGTTATACTCCATATTATCCAAGTTAGTTGGAAGACGATCATAGTGGGTTAGGATGACCCGGGTTTGTTCGAGGTCACAGGATCATCGACGAAAAGGCTAAAGTACAGGTCAAATACAACCAATTGCGCAAGAGGATTCAGGAATGTGAAAGTGAGCACCGGGAAATTCAAAAAACCCATCAAAAGTTGATTAAAGAATAGAAAGATATGACTGACAGCGCCAACAAGCGACTGGGTATTTGGAGCGGGTTTAGTGGAGCTAGAAAGGAAGTTCATCCAGAGGATTGAAAACTGCCAGAGTGTTAACGGAAACGAAAGAGGAAACTTGGCTAGAGCGTACTTGCTGTTGGGACTACATGAGCTGGTGAAGTTGTTCGATGGAACTAAAGATGCCGGGTCTGGAGAAGGTCCTTCTGGTACCAAGTAGTTAGGAGTATTTTCTTTGCTTTAAATGTAATAAGGCCAATGGCCATTAGTGACATTTTATTTTTTGCTATTTTAGTGTCGTTTTGAAGTTATTCGAGAGAAGGTGGGTGTGGCCCCCATGGAAGACAAGATGAGGGAAGCAAGACTTAGATGGTTTGGGAACATTTAGAATAGGAGCTCTGATGCACCAGTGAGAAGGTGTGAAAGACTGGCTGTGGTGGGCACGAAGAGAGGTAGAGGGAGACCTAAGAAGTATTTGGGCGAGGTGATCAGGCAGGACATGACATGACTTAGGATTATTGAGGACATCGCTCTTGACAGGGAACTGTGGAGGTCGAGAATTAAGGTTACAGGTTAGGGAAAGTTGTGAATATTTCTACAAGGAACTAGAGTAAGACTAGACAGCTAGGAGTTAGTCATAGGATGCTACTGGTCAGATACTGATGTAGGGCTTGATCTGGTAGATATTATTATACCTTTTATCTTTTTCGTATTTTCTAGATTTCATATATTGCTATTATTTTGTTATTTCATGTTATTTTATGTTATGTATATTATTTTATGTTATTTTATTATGAGTCTATTGATAGTACTAATATATCTCCTCTTGTCGCTTTTTTGAGCCGAGGGTCTCCTGGAAACAGCCTCTCTGCCCCTAGGGGTAGGGGTAAGGTCTGCATACATATTACCCTTCTCGGACCCCACTTGTGGGATCATACTGGGCCGTTGTTGTTGTTGTTAGTGTTGTTTTGGGATTCATCTTATTTTTATCAATAAAATGGGGCATTTAGTATTATAAGTTCTCCAAATCAACGTGTCGCTAGGCCTACCTCGGGCAAAATGAGGCTCCCCAATTAGGACACGATTTATATTTTTGCACTATGTGTTTAAATATTGCAACGTCTTCTTCTCACGATCCTCACTAACTTGTTGCCTTGCTTTGTTTTTACTTTTGTTTATTCCCTACCCTAAAGGTTAGTTCGTGCACTCTGGCGTCGTCACCTTACTCTACACGATCTAAGGGCCCTTCAACTCCTCCTCCTCCGAGTCCTATCAGAAACAAAAACAAGGGAAAATGGAAGATTTAAGCAACATCAGAAAGGAGAACTCAGTTGAAAGGGTAGAGGCTCCTAAGGGTATTCAGGTTTTCAAGGAAAATGCCTTCCAGCTCGAACAGAAGTTGTTGAAATTTTAGGAAGAACTGGGCCAAGTTCGGAACTTGGCAAGATTGTCGTTTTCCCTCACTACCCAAGATGTCAACTTCCCCAACACTCAAAATCCCATACCACTGCAAAACATCCCAAAACCACAAAACTAACCCGCTCGCCATCACTACTGCAACACATGCCACACTTCAAACAACAACCCACTGCTCATCCCTGAACCAATAAACTCCATAAATGATCATCACCACAACACCCCCATCTATGTGGAAACCATACCATACTCCATTCTGCCCGTTTTGAGCACACCTGAGTCTGATGACAAAGACTTTCTTATCAGATATCTGGTCGCATAACTCAAGAAGCTAACAAGCCGAGTTCAGGATGTAGAAGGAAGCAAGGGGATCAAGGGACTAAATTATGAAGACCTTTGCATTCAACCAGATGTCGAACTGCCCGAGGGGTAAAAACCTCCTAAGTTCGATATATTCGATGGCACCGAGGATCCCAGAGTTCACTTGAGGATATACTGTGACAAGCTAGTCGGAGTAGGAAAGGATGAAAAGATTCCCATGAAGCTCGTTATGAGAAGTCTGAAAAGGGATGCTCTATCTTGGTACATTATTCAATACACAAAGAAGCGACCGAATTGGGTAAGAATGGCGTCCGATTTCATGGACAGGTTTAGATTCAACACGGAAAATGCTCCAGATGTGTTCTACATCCAGAACTTAAAGAAGAAACCTATGGAGACATTCCGCGAGTTTGCTACTCGTTGGAGATCAGAAGCTGCCAAGGTCAGGCTGGCTATAGAAGAAGAACAAATGAACAGGTTTTTCGTCCGGGCGCAAGACCCACAGTACTACGAAAGGTTGATGCTGATTCAAGGCTAGAAATTTTCTGACATCATCAGGCTAGGAGATAGGATCGAGGAAGGTATTAAAAGTGGTATGGTCACTAACTTTGAAGCATTACAGGCTATCAACAAGGCTCTATAGTCCGGTGGCACATCCAAGAAAAGGGATGTGAGTGCCTGATGATTTTACAGAGAACAAAATCCTTAATCAAATACCAAACCTACCCATTACTTCCACTCATATATCAGCCTACCCCAAATTACCAAGCACCCTCGCCCTCATCCCGAGCTCCACCACCTACTTACCAATCATCTCCACCTCCCGCATATCAGCCTACTTCACCCAAATACTCCCAACCCACACATGTCTACCAAGACTACAACACCTAACAAGCCCACTATCAATCACCTCCTTCTCGCCACAATTTCCCTAGACCCCAACCAAACTTCGATCGCAAACCTCCCAAATAATACACCTCCATTGAGGAACCAATCGACCAGCTGTATGAAAGGCTTAAAGTTGCTGGTTACGTCACCCCTATCCCTACTATAACACTAGAAAATCCTTCCAAATGGGTCAACCCAAACAAAACCTGTGCATACCATTCCGGCATAAAGGGGCATACCATTAATGAGTGCTGCTCTCTAAAGGATAAGATCCAAGCTTTGATTGACAACAAGATCATCGTGGTAAAGGAGCCTTCTCCGAATGTCCGTAACAAACCTCTACCTGACCACAAAGGTGGAGGTGTTCACATGATTGAGATAGAAGATGATTGGGACCCCAAAAGATCGATCAGATTAATCGCTGAAGGTGACGAGCCAAAGAATCCAATAGTCAAACTTAATCCAATTATAGTCCAGATCCAACCTTCTGAAGAGGCTGAAGTGAACATGTCTATACCACTTGAGTTCGAAGCAACTTCTTCTGTAAAAACACCAAGACCGATTGAGGTCGAGTTTGGGTCCCCAAAGGCACCTACGCCATTTGAAGTTACTATGTGGCATTCCAAAGCAAGAGTACCCATTCCGGTGGCAATGTCAGCCATAACACCGTTCTATACGAAAGACGCCCCTTGGGATTACATAGCCGAGGCAAGGAGAAAAGGGAAAGCTAAAATCGGAGAAGCATGACAAGAACTAGCAAGGTTTATACTCTAGAACATATAGCCAAATCGAGTAAGCAGGCCTTTGGACGACCGACCGAAACTGGGCCTGATGATCTCTGGAGGAAGATACAAGTAAAGGAGTAATCAGTCATTGATCAATTGAATAAAAAAACCGGCACAGATCTCCATCTCAGCTCTGCTACAAAGCTCTGACACACATAAGAATGCCTTATTAAAGGTGCTGAGTGAGGCATATGTACCCAGCAACATAACTGGAGGAGAAATGGCAAACATGGTAGGGCAAGTATTGGAGAGTCACAAAATCACTTTCCACGAAGATGAGCTACCACTAGAAGGGCTAAGCCACAACTAGGTGGTGCACATCACTGTGCAATACGAGGATTATTTCATTACCGGGATTCTAATTGATGGAGGGTCCAGCCTCAATATTTGTCCATTGGTGACTCTCAGAACATTAGGAAAGAGCCTGCATGAGATCAAGGATGGAGCCATCAATGTTAAAGCTTTCGATGGTTCCCAAAGGTCCATTATTGGCGAAATAAGTTTGTGTTTGCAAATGGGACTTACTTGGTTCGATGTCGACTTTCAAGTGATAGATGTCCCAGCATCTTACAACTTGCTATTTGGACGGCCCTGGATCCATGCCGTTGGGGCTGTAGCATCAACCCTACATCATGCGGTGAAGTTTGAGTGGAATAACCAAGAGGTGATTATTCATGACGACAGTAGAAATCCCATATACAATCGCCAGACCATCCCAGCAATCGGAGGAAGAAGAAAGATAGGCAGAGAAACCCAATACCACATTGAGCGAGTCAAAGTCGTGGACAAGGATAAACGGTAGGATAAAAAAATCAAAAGCATATTGAACTGGTGCGAATATGAACCTAGCAAGGGACTCGGTAAGAATCTATATATATATATATATATATATATATATATATATATATATATATTAAGGAATTGCTAAGCCTATCAAGTTGAAGAAGCACAGTACCATTTTCGATTTGGGATATGAATACACTTGGGAGGAGTTCACCCCACTGGTCGCCACCATGGCGTAGTCCCTACTACCCATTGGAACATCCAATACCTTGCTTAGAGTAGACTTTTCAACCAGCCAATGTTATATATGGGTCAGAAGAAGAGGAAGCACTGGCAGCAATGAGGAATTTGTTTTTGGAAGATGATAATATGGACTGTTGTGTCGTTTTTGTGGAGAAGGGGGAGAAAGGACCTTCTATACAAGCCGTGAGCCGAGGAGAGCACCTCAACAATTGGTCCATCAGAACCACCAGATACCGGAAAGCTTCGAGGTAGCAAGGCAGAACAAAGCACCATGCATTACCTTTATTTTTCTCTAATTGACTTTCTTTCCACATTTTAATTTCGAAATAAGAGCTCCAATGTTCAAAAGAATTATGAAATTTATCAAAGCATTTCAGTTTCTTATAAATCTTGCTCTTATTACTTTTTATTGTTTACTTTATTTACACAGCATTACTACTTATCTTGATGAAACGACGATTGTGACATGCAGCGAGACAACGCAACAAACGGATATAGACTCAGAAGAAGATGATATACCAGAAGAGGTTGTTAAAGAGGTTTGGGATTTTGAGAATAGACCTAAGTCTAACTTGGACAAAACTGAGATTGTTAACCTGGGAGATGCAGAAAATGTCAAAAAACCGCGCATCAGTTTTCATTTCTCACCATCAGAAAAGGAAGAGTACACAAAATTCCTAAGGGAATACGAGGACATATTCGCCTGGTCGTATGATGATATGACTGGTCTCAGTACATCTATTATGGCTCATAAACTGCCAACCGATCCTGCATGCTGGCCGGTAAAGCAGAAGCTCAAAACGTTCAATCTTGACACGAGTTTGAAAATCAAGGAAGAAGTCACCAAGCAAGTCAAAGCCAAGGTTCTCAGGGTAGTAGCGTATCCAACATGGTTAGCCAACAACGTGCCAGTACCAAAGAAGGATAGGAAGGTTAGAGTTTATGTCAACTACCGGGACCTCAGCCGGACCAGTCCCAAAGATGACTTTCCGTTGCCAAACATACACATTCTAATTGACAATTGAGCCAAGCATGAGATGAAATCATTTGTTGATTGTGTTGCTGGGTATCATCAGATCTGGATGGACGAAGAAGATGCTGAGAAAATAGCCTTCATTGCGCCGTGGGGGATGTATTGTTACAATATGATGCCGTTTGCGTTAAAGAATGTTGGGACCACCTACATGAGCGCCATGACTCATATTTTACATGACATGATACACAAAGAAATCAAAGTGTATGTAGATGATGTTATCATCAAGTTGAAGAAAATCACTGACCACATGGAGATTGGAGGAAGTTCTTCAATAGACTGAGAAGGTACAACCTGAAACTGAATCCCGCCAAATGTGCATTCGGGGTTCCTACCGAAAAACTACTTAGGTTCATTGTGAGTCGTCGAGGAATAGAACTGGATCTATCAAAGGTCAAAACCATCCAAGAATTGCAACCACCAAAGAACAAGAACGAGGTTATGAGTTTCTTGGGGAGACTTAACTACATCAGCCGGTTTATATCTCAGTCCACTGTCATTTGTGAGCCAATCTTTAATATGTTAAAGCAGGACGCCACCGCTAAATAGATCGATGACCATCAGAAAGCCTTCGACAGAATCAAGGAGTACTTGTCAACACCACCAGTTTTGGTCCTTCCCGAGCCAGGTAGACCTCTATTACTCTACCTTGCAGTACTGGATGGAACATTCAGTTGTGTTTTGGGGCAACATGATGAAACGGGGGGAAAGGAGCAGGCCATCTACTATATCAGCAAGAAATTCACCCCGCACGAGGCCCGGTATTCTCTATTTGAACACACTTGTTGTGCTCTGACTTGGGTAGCTTAGAAGTTGAGGCACTATTTCTGTTCCTATATTACTTATCTCATATCAAGAATGGATACTCTGAAGTATATCTTTCAGAATCCCATGCCCACTGGCAAACTAGCCAAGTGGAAAATATTGCTGAGTGAATTTGACATTGTTTACATGACTCAGAAGGTAATCAAAGGACAAACACTGGCTGATCATCTTGCTGAAAATCCTGTGGACGGAGAATACGAGCCTCTAAAGATGTATTTTCCTGATGAAGAGGTATCTTTCATAGGAGAGGATATTGCAGAGTCTTATGACGGTTGGAGAATGTTTTTCGATGGAGAAGCAAACTTCAAAGGAGTTGGCATAGGATCAGCCCTAGTATAAGAAACCGGCTAGCATTATTCGGTATTTGCCAAGCTCAAGTTCCCATGCACCAAGAATATGGCCAAGTACAAAGCCTGTATCTTAAGGCGCAAGCTGGCCATTGACATGGACATTCAAGAGTTGCTACTGATCGAAGGTTCAAACCTCTTTATACACCAGGTCCGAGAAGAATGGGCAACTAAGAATTCCAAGATACTCCCATATTTGCATCATGTACAGGAGTTGAGGAAGAGGTTCGTAAAGATAGAATTTTGGCATGTTCCTAGAGTCTAGAATGAGTTTGCCGATGCAATGGCAACCCTATCATCCATGATTCAACATCCAGATAAGAATTTCATAGATCCTATTCAGATAAAAATTCATGACCAACCAGCTTACTGTGCTCATGTCGAAGAAGAGGCAGATGGAAAACCTTGGTTTCACGATATTAAGGAATACTTGCAAAAGGAGAATACCCAGAGCTTGCAAATCCCATTCAGAAGCGCACACTCCAGAGATTATCTAATAATTTCTTTCACCACGGAGAAATCCTGTATAGGAGAACTCCTGATTTGGGATTACTAAGGTGTGTCGACGCAAAGGAAGCATCTAAACTGTTAGAAGAAATCCATGCTGGGACCTGCAGTCCACATATGAACGGTTTTGTCTTAGTCAAGAAGATACTCGGGGCAGATTATTTTTGGATGACTATGGAAACGGACCGCATCCAGTATATCTAAAAGTGCCATCATTATCAGATATATGCAGACATGATAAAGGTACCTCCAAACGATCTTACTGCAACAAGCTCGCCATGACCGTTTGCCTCTTAGGGAAAGGATGTCATCGGACCTATCGAGCCTGCCGCATCAAACGGGCACAGGTTCATTATAGTGGCAATAGATTAATTCACTAAATGGGTTGAATCAGCCTTTTACAAGGCAGTGACAAAGAAAGTCGTGGCAGACTTTGTTCGCGACCGCATTATCTGTCGGTTCAGAATTCCGTAGTCAATCATCACTGATAATGGTTCCAATCTCAACAGTGACTTGATGAAGGCCATGTGTGAAACTTTCACGATCAAACACAAGAATTATATAGCTTACAGAACTCATATGAATGGAGCCGTAGAAGCCACAAATAAGAATATCAAGAAGATACAAAAGAAAATGATAGAAAAGCATAAGCAGTGGCACAAGAAACTATCATTTGCTTTATTGGGGTATCGCACCACAGTTCGCACATCAACCGGGGCGACTCCCTATATGCTGGTTTATGGTACAGAGGTAGTCATTCCCGCCGAGGTAGAAATTCCCTCATTGAGAATTATGCAGGAAGCAGAACTCGACGACGCAGAATGGGTAAAGAGTCGCTACGAGCAGTTAGCCCTTATAGATGGAAACAGAATGAACGCAGTTTGTCATGGTCAACTTTATCAGAACAGAATGTCCATAGCTTTCAACAAAAGAGTCAAGCCAAGACAATTCACACCAGGACAGCTGGTATTGACCAAAAATATTATGGCCCGCAGTATTACAACGATGTTACCCTCTGCAGTAATATACATTACGATGATGTTACGCCTTGCAATAATAAGTTACGACAGTGTTGCACCCTGTTGTATTGTACGTTGAATTTGTCACAAGGAAATTGACATCAGTCTATGGAAAAGATTATTTGGGGGTTATAAAGATTATAAGTGATGAATAGATTCATAAAGGATAAAGGGCAACACGGATTAAAGAAAAGGAGTTTTGTTGAAGTGGACAATTTAGAATAAATTATGGGTCGAATGATAATACCCGATAATTATGAACTAAAGGTACCATATAACCACGGTAGTATAATATATAAAATATATATAAAATATTTTAAAAATAAATAAAATTTTAAGTAATTTGTGGTAATTTTTAAATTATACGGGTAATTAATTAATTACCGGGCAAAATATTATTCAGTTAACTAATAAGTGGATAAAAATTAACATCCCACACCTACCCCACGTGGCAAGAAGCCACAACATTGCAAATGACTAAATCATTTTGATTGTCGCCAGATGGCAATTTATGTATATGACTAAGACATAACTTGAATTTAAGTCTTAGCAAATAGGACTTGTAACTTAGTAAGCAATTCATCAAAGGAAGCACATTCTGTCTTTGAAGTTTGAACCAAAAACGTGAGAACCAGAAGTCATTTCATTTCGTCCAAAAATCCTTAAGCCTCAATTCATTTCTTTGGTTTGAAATCAAGAACATGGAAACAGAAGCTTCAAAAAAACGTTGGAACAAGCTTAAAGTTTAAATCCATTCTTTAGTTCAAAAAGGTTCAAAGCAGAACAAATTCGTCCAAGATTTCAAGGAATCCCAGTGTAAATTTCGCAGAAGCAGATTCGTTCAAATAATTCAAAGAACAGGTATGTTAAAGCTAAGCTCTTCCTTCATTTTGCATGATCTCGTCATTACACAAGTTTGGTAACAAGTCATAGAGAAAAATTCATATTCCAGAATTTGCGTATATTTGGTTGTCTCGCAAATTACGTATATTTTGCTAGTTTTGTAAGTTACAATATTTTCTTTAGCGGGACTTCATATTCAGTTGAGTATTTCCCTCTTCCAGTTCAGAGAGCAGAGAGTTATATACAGAATATTAAAAGTATTTTTATTATCATCGAGCTATAATCGATGGGCAGGCCCCTATTGGACAACCTCTAATCAGATGGTAAGTTATATGACGATGCTACTGTGGTCGAACGCATATGAGCGATCCCAGTTGGTCGAGATACAGAGCCTAGTATGGCCGAGCGCTTATGAGCGAGCCTACTACGGCAGAGCAGATATATATGTATACCAAGCGTTATAGGGCCGGACGGCTATTTTACTTGCTATATTGAGAGAATTGAGTCAGTATCAGCAGGTAAGCATATCTTCAGATTATCTTTGACTTCTAGCTAGTTGCAGTTATTACATTATCAGTTCAGTTTCAGCTTTCAGTAAAGTGCCTTACATACTCAGTACATTATTTCGTACTGACGTCTCTTTTTCTGGGGGTGCTGCATTTCATGCGTGCAGGTCAGACAAACAAACGAGTAGGTCTCTTCAATAAGTGTTGCAAGAGTTCAGCCTGATCGGTAAACTCCATGCCTTTCGGAGTTTCCGGGTTTAGAGCCTTATGTATATCTTGTATATATACGTTTATATGTCATGAGTAGGTCGGAGAGCCGTTCCGATCACAGTATACCCATTAATAGAGGCTTGTAGATATATCTTGTCCGTTAGTGCTGTTTATTGGACTTTCAGGCCTTGTATGTATATTTGATTGGTTTGTCAGCTATAATAAATATGACGGCCTTGTCGGCCAAGTTTTATATTAATATTTAGTCAGCATTCATTTTTGTCTTGTAATGTGGCCTATGGCCAAAAGTATGACATCATATGTTCAGAGTCCCTTAGTTGCAAGTTGGTACGCAAGGATAGATGAGGCACTTGGTGCAGGTCTCGCCCCCCAAGTTCGGGGCGTGACAAAAGCTGTATCAGAGCAGTTTTATCCTAGGGAGTCTACAAGTCGTGTCTAGTAGAGTCTTGTTTATGGGTGTATCGTGCACCACACTTATAAGTAGGAGGCTACAGGACATTAATGATTGTCACTCTTTCTTCTTACTCTAGATCGTATGGTAGAGCCCACTTATAAGAATTCAAGTCCCGAGCTTCTATTTTTATTCGTAATAAGACGATGTCTATATTTAGAAATATGATCGATAAGAGATATAGCTGTGGAAGTGTTGAATTAGAGGAACTTGACTTTGTATCATGCTTATGATAAGTAAATTTGTGGTCTTTAGCAGATCATGTGCCTGTGAAAAGGTGTAAGCCTCTTGATAAGGAGCATTAAGGCAAGAATTCCTATCCATCTTTACGATAAAAGACAATGAGAGATTAAAAAGATAAATACAAATTTCAACAAGCAAAAGAAGCAAGATGAAGAAGGGTACGAGGCGCCCAGTTAATAAAGGTTAACAACGTTTATAATTGAGGCAGAGGAACATAAGCTTTTTGAGTTATATTTAACAGTAACAGAGGTATGTACAGTTGTTCACACTCATTTCAGTTATTCCCTGTAAGGGCTAACATGCATAGTTAAGAGAAGGATGGGATATCAAGATCTGGCTGGGGTTAGAGTAACCCAAATTGGTTAATGAATTACTTTTATTTGTTGGCATTTTTGAATCGTATTACAAATGTGCCAATAGATCTTCTTGTGAGATACCCGGATAGTGCACCTTAGAATATTATGATTAGATGCGAATACTAGCATTCAAAATATAGGCATTGAAAGACTGGATGGGATAAATATTACTGTAAGTGCGTTTCTCATCACTAGTAAAGCGAGGATGTTGATCAACCCAGAGCGCCATTGGATGGAGCAAAGGGGAGCTAAAAGTGAAAGAATATCGTATTGAAGTTTTCACTAGAAAGGGGATATGCAGAAATATTAGTAGAGTAATAAAAAGGGAGATAAGGAAGCATTATGGAATACATGGATGAAAAAGTTAGAGTTTTACAAAACCTATAGTCAAATGAAGGAAGAGACAAAAAGTGATGAGCCTTAAGACAATGAAAGAGTATATGCCATAAGGTTATATCCTCATTTCGAGAAATAAGTTCCTGACTCCAACACGAATACCAGAGGGGAGAGTTGATCCTCAGGGTAACAGAAATCAGTATGGACTGGTAAACAAGATAAACTAAATATGAATTAGGGACTGAATGATTGGAAATTACTCGGTCTCATGGGAATTTTAGATTTCATTCCTGTAGTAATAGAAGGGACCATAGGAGAAGATTCACGATGAATTCAGAGAATAGTCATTCAGGGAGATGCTTCCCTAGAGCAAGCAATGTGAGCAAAGTCAAGCTTAAGAGACTGTATGTGCCAGTTATGCTAAGTATCACCCTTGCAAGAGAGGGAATTTGTCATCCTTGGTACAAAAGAATTGTCGCAAGGCGATTAAGGATCATTGATGTTGAGAAACGATGCCAAAGATGAAGAGGTAAAACATCTATAGGTAGATCCTCGTGGCTTTAGCTTTTAGTACACCTCTAAAGGGGGGAATATAGAGTAATGTGTCATTAAGTCAGAATTAAGTGGTTCTAGTGACTATGGGATGGTAAAGGAAGAATGCGATAAATGAAAGAGGAATGAGATGGAACTTATCCAAACTTACAGATATGCTACGATTCAAGAATATTATGCAAGCACGACATCAAGGTGAGGAAGTAAAGGCTCCTTCCCGAGCTGTTATTAATAAATAAGGAGCCAGTGCGAGACGTAAGTTAAAACAAATTAAATAACCAAATAAAGATTACGAGGAATATTGGTATGAGAATGGGCCAACGAGTAGTTACTAATTGGTTAGGAAGATCTCAGTTATAGCTAAACAGGAGGTTATAGACGAGTCATCAGATCGTGTAATATAAACATAGTAGAACCCAACATGGAGAATTCAGCCTCAGAGAATATCATTATGATATTCAAGATATATTCAAACAAAAGTTAGAGTAGTTAAAGGTATTGTATGAGTGTTACGAGGATAAAAGAAAGTACCACTGGAAAGGCAGTCAAAATATCAGTTCAAAAGCAACCATATAAGCACAAGGGAATGGAAGTAAGCCACTACAAATGATTATAGACAAGTAAGGACATCAAAAGGTCCGTAATAAGCTCACAGCTTTACAAGAGTCAAGGGTTCTCCCTAAGTACTACAATAAAAGACTAGCTGAGGAGATAAGAAAGAAGGCTTCAACCTAAGCACAACGATCGAAAGAGGAAATGGTCGTGTAACAACAAATCTCGCAATAGCATTGTAAGCATTCTAAAGGAAAGTGGCACCTACTGTGGCTAATGAACGGGAAGTAAGAATAAAAAGTAATATTCGAGATCATATGAGTCGTATGAAAACTCTGGTAAGTGTGGCACTAAGACAAGCCAAGTATGAATGCAACAAGGGGTCAAAAAGACCAGGAAAAGTAATAACTTACGTTGAAAGAAAGCTAAGATGGAACGAAAGAATTATTTGATCAATGATCCAGAGTCAGTATGTTATAGATACACTCAATATTTTAGAGCATTATCCAGGCAGCATATTTGTTGACAATCATACAGCCATAGAAGACTCCAGTATAAGTTAAAAGAAAGAATTGAGCCCAGGGCATAGACAAAGGATTGAATTGTTAGAAGATTGTATCATGGATATTCCATAACACCCATGAAAGGCTAAGGTAATAACTGATACCATGAGCCACATATCAGAAAATAGTTTAAGCCTACATAAAGGCTGATCAGAAGGAAGAGGAGACTAAAGAATTACATCACCCAAGTAAATCAGAAGTCAGATTATTGGATCTAGAAAAATTATAGAAGTTGTGCTTGACAAAATCACTCTCAAAATCAGATTTTCAAGAAAAAATAACACAAAAACCATAATATATAATGGATCTACAAGGAAGTCAGTTAGAAGAAGTACTAGCCTCATACGAAGTTAGTACGAAGCTCCCACCGGATTGTGTATGTACCAGAGGTGCGAGTATTATAATAGAGATTCAATTTATGGACGTGAATTATACCTAGGTGGAAGGGAGGTTATGAAAGAAATAGAAGATATGATATGATATTTTAAGTAAGTAAGGTAAAAGTGAACAACGTACGAGATATTGAAATGCAGAAAGTTATGAATAGTCTATACTTCGGATAGAAGGTTATAAGCACAGGGATTCAATATCCAGGAATGATAGCGGCAACATTAGTGGCATATCTTCCGGTCTATGGTTTCTACGTATCGATAGGTGTAGTTAAAAGAGTATAGAAGAGTTAGAGACGATGTGACATCTTGCTTGATATTCCAGAATAACATAAGAAAATTCATGGTGCAAGCAAGTTAAAGAAAGTTGCAAGTAGTATAAATGAATATGTGTAGGTTGCAAGATAAAGTATGGTAGAGCAACAAGGTTTTAGGAAGACAAGAGTAAGGATAAGAAAAGGCGACCGAGAAGGTGACAAGAATGGATAAGTCCTCGGAATTAAACCCATGAAAACAAGAAGAGCTGAATGTTTCTCTAAATTATGAAAAAGTTCAATTTAGCCTGAATGAACTCAAAGGAGTCTAATATTAATTTAGAAGGAATAAAATGCTGACCTGGTAATAAAATGAGGGTGTAATTGTGACAGATAAAGGATGACGTCTAGGCCTTCGTTTGAATAATGATTTGAAAAAGAAAAAAAAAAGAGAAGGAGAAAAGATTTCACTGACGGCATAAGATTAGGATACCCCCATAAGATGAATCACATTGAGACACTATGAAATACGATTATGAAAATCACTTCAAGTATTTCTTAATGCAACGTAAGCCCTAGCAGCAATGTATTATGTAAGAAGTTGCAAGTATTCAAGTGGAGGATTCTAGATCAACGTTGAGGTGAATCAACAATGGAAAGATACAAGTTACAAAATATGACATGAGAAAATTCTATCCTTCTTAAGACGAACAGCAATAAAGGAGCCCTAAAGGACTGAGATTTATACCTAAAAGATAGGCAACAAAGGTAACTGGGAGTTTGGCAAGAATACCTCAGTGTTGATAAATTGAAGTAAAAATTATAGTATAATATGACCAATGTAGATGCAGTAAAGCCATACGAACGGATAACCAGATCAATGAAATAAGATATGGCCATACTCGCAAGTTCTACAAAGTATCGAGCAAAGGACTTTAGTAAAACTATATATGCCCAGAGAGGCATCCTATTATGCATTATATATGTTTATAAAGTAAGGCCTAGAGATTGACTAAAATTTAAAAGAAAAAAAAAAGAAAGATGAATCCCATAAGCACACTTACAAAGCCAAGGTCATACAGGCTGCATGGCAGGAGGTAGCAGCAGTGGGAGATTAGAAAGATTTCGACCACAAATCATGATATGAGCAAAAAGACTAAAGTGGGGGAATACCCTAGACTTTGAAAATACACACAAGAGCTATAAGTTATAAAATTGATAAGTGCATCAGTCAACATTCGAGGACGAATGTTCCAAAGGGAGGAATAATGTTATGGTCAGTAGTATTACATCCATGTTACCCTCTGTAGTAATATATATTATGATGATGTTACGCCTCGCAGTAATAAGTTACGACAGTATTGCACCCTGTAGTATTGTACATTGAATTTGTCATGAGAAAATTGACATCAGTCCAAGGAAAAGATTATTTGGGGGTCATAAAGATTATAAGTGATGAATAGATTCATGAAGGATAAAGGGGTACACGGATTAAAGAAAATGAATTTTGTTGAAGTGGGACAATTTGGAATGAATTACAGGTCGAGCGATAATACTCGATAATTATGAACTAGTACCATGCAAGGTACCATATAACCACTGTAGTATAATATATAAAGTATATATGAAATATTTTAAAAATAAATAAAATTTTAAGTAATTTGTGGTAATTTTAAATTATACGGGTAATTGATTAATTAGCGGATAATAAGACATTATCCAGTTAATTAATAAGTGGATAAAAATTAATATCCCACACCCATCCCACTGGGAAGAAGCCACAACATTGCAAATGACTAAGTAAGTCACTGTCGCCAGATGGCAATTTATGTATATGATTAAGACATAACTTGAATTTAGGTCTTAGCAAATAAGACTTGTGACTTAGTAAGCAATTCATCAAAGGAAGAACATTCTGTCTTTGAACCAAAAACGTGAGAAACAGAAGTCATTTCATTTCGTCCAAAAATCCTTAAGCCTCAATTCATTTCTTTGGTTTGAAATCAAGAACATGGAAACAGAAGCTTCAAAAAAAAACGTTGGAACAAGCTCAAAGTTTAAATCCATTCTTTAGTTCAAAAAGGTTCAAAGCAGAACAAATTCGTCCAAGATTTCAAGGAATCCCAGTGTAAATTTCGCATAAGCAAATTCGTTCAAATAATTCAAAGAACAGGTATGTTAAGGCTAAGCGCTTTCTTCATTTTGCATGATCTCGTCATTACACAAGTTTGGTAACAAGCCATAGAGAAAAATTCATATTCCGGAATTTGCGTATGTTTTGCTGTCTCGCAAATTACGTATATTTTTTTGGTTTTGTAAGTTACAATATTTTCTTTAGCGGGACTTCATATTCAGTTGAGTATTTTTCTCTTCCAGTCAAGAGAGCAGAGAGTCATATATAGAGTATTAAAAGTATTTTTATTACCATCGAGCTATAATCGATGGGCAGGCTCCTATTGGGCAACCTCTGATAAGATGGTAAGTTATATGACAATCCTACTGTGGCCGAGCGCATATGAGCGATCCCATTTAGTCGAGATACAGAGCCTAGTATGGCCGAGCGCTTATGAGCGATCCTACTACAGTAGAGCAGATATATATGTATACCGAGCCTTATAGGGCCGGACAGCTATTTTACATACTATATTGAGAGAATTGAGTTAGTATCAGCAGGTAAGCATATCTTCAGATTATCTTTGACTTCCAGCTACTTGCAGTTATTATATTATCAGTTCAATTTCAGCTTTCAGTGTAGTACCTTACATACTCAGTACATTATTTCGTACTGACGTCCCTTTTTCTGGGGGCGCTGCATTTCATGCGTGCAGGTCAGACAGACAGAGGAGTAGGCCTCTTCAATAAGTGTTGCAAGAGTTCAGCTTGATCAGTAAGCTCCATACATTTCGGAGTTTCAGCGTCTAGAGCCTTATGTATATCTTGTATATATACGTATATATGTCGTGAGTAGGTCGGAGAGCCGTTCCGATCACAGTATACCCATTAGTAGAGGCTTGTAGACATATCTTATCAGTTAGTGCAGTATGTTGGTCTTTCAGGCCTTGTATGTATATTTGGTTAGTTTGTCAACTATAATAAATATGACGGCCTTGTCGGCCAAGTTTTATATTGATATTTAGTCAGCATTCGCTGTCGTCTTGCAATGTGGCTCATGGATAAAAGTATGACATCATATGTTCAGAGTCCCTTAGTTGCAAGTTGGTACGCAAGGATAGGTGAGGCACTGTGTGCCGGTCTCGGCCCCCAAGTTCGGGGCGTGATAAAAATCTTTTCACATCAAGATGAAGCTAAAGGGAAATTCTCTCCCAACTGGCAGGGCCCGTACATGGTTCAACGGGTTCTAACAGGAGGAGCCCTCATACTTGCAGAAATGGATGGAGAAGTTTTAGCTAAAGCCAATCAATTCAGATGCAGTAAAGCGATACTATCAGTGACGTTTATGATTTTCTTATATGATGCAATTTGAACTACGCCTGACCTGATTCCCATTTAAGAAGGGATACGTAGGCATCCCTATAGGTTTAGTCACAATTCAGTAAATTTTTATTTTCCCCGATATTAAAAATTGGGGTAGAATTTTGAGGAGGACCTTCAAAATTCTGAAGTTGATTTCAGCCATAAAAGCAGCAACCCATTAAACTGGGGTAGAATTTTGAGGAGAACCCTCAAATTTCGAAGCGAAAGAGGTTGCAATATTTTGAACTGCGCCATGGTCATTTGTTCGTCTAAAGAAAAACTATCTTCAATTATGTATATATGTTATATTTCTACTAAACTATGCATGTCTATTATCGAAATTACTTTGTTTAGCAACACTACCCCAATGATATACAACATCACCGAAAAGTAGAGCTGAGCAGGACAAACAAAGTCCACGAGGATTAGAACTAACCTTTCCCCTCTACAAAACTCACGATTTTTCTTTGGATGCAGGCACTCAAGTCACAAAATCAACAGATATACCTACACACTCACACTTCTCAGAAATACAACTCTTAGAATCATCGCCCATCTACAATTACTTGCTCATTTGCAGGTAAACCGGCAAGCAACGGTCGTCTCAGCAGGAGCGATCCCGCTCCGGTTCCCACAGCCTACTAGATTTTGACCATCCATCGTGCCCGTTCTTGGAAAAGTCTCCATCGGCATATCCCGTCGATGGATCCCGAACTACATATGGCTTGACTCATGTAAGAATAGGGATATGTAGGCTGCTCAGAAACTAGAGCTCGGTCAAAAATTTCCAAATCATTTCGTTCGGTCGAAATGGCCATCATATCTTTACCCGATAACTCTTTATTCCTTCCCGGTAAAGAGGGGCAGTTGTTAATACCCAATTTTTCCTATGTATTTTATTACACAAAATACATTAAAAATAATATGTATATGCATATATAAGCGTGCCCAAGTGTTTTGGTATTGTACATAATTTTAAAAAATTTCAAAATCAATTTATTATTTATTTTAGCAGTATAAAATACAATAATTATTCCCAAAGATATTATTTTGGTGAGTGATCTATTTTATTCTCATATTTACACCAAAATATAGCTAAGGTAATTTTTATATAATTTTACAAATTTGTTTTGTATTTAAAAGTCTAAATTGCATATAATTACAATTGTAGCCTACTTTAACATTGATAGCATTTTATAATTGTAAAATTGTGTCCGATATTTTTAAATTAATATTTATATACTATTATTCAGTACTTTTAATTTTATTTTAAAATCATCTTCACTATTTTTTATAAAATAAAAAAGAAAAATTGGCTATTTAATATTTTTCTCCATTTTTATTTTAATAACAGCCCCATTTCATTTTGATTGTAGCCCTTAATTTGACTCAATTAAATCAGCCCAATTCCATTTGGATCCAACCGACAACCCAATTCCTAATGACCCGCCTAGTTCCTACTATTGATCTCAGTCGTTGATCATTTTGATCAACGGCCATAAACCACCCTTGCTTTTTTTAACTCCAAACGACTACCCTAATCCCTCATTTCCCATCTCTCAGCCTCCTTTGAATCCTCTTATCTCTCAAACTCTCTGAAACCCTATCCTCCTTCTACCCCTCTTCAACCACTACTCCACTGAAATCTATGGCTTCTTAGGCCATGGATGGTTGGTACTCGCCCCCTCCATCAGTAAACCATGGTTATTCGAAGCTTCGAGACTTGACCTCAATATTTCTCCTTCAGATATTCTCCGATCGTTAGATCTATGGCTTCTCCGGCCATTACCCCGGCATATTCAAGCACTATGAGCTTTTCTACTGAGGGTCTAACTTTCCTCAACACCTTTCTCATTTCTAGGATTTTCTCTGAAACCCTAAGCTGTCCGAGGTTCTTTACTTGCTTATTTTTTTTTGTAGATCTAGAAAATGTCTGTGTTTTATTGAACTTTTTAAATGCTTTCCCCAAATTCTCTTTTTAAAATTGTTTAATTTCGATTTAGGGTTTCTGAAAGGATTTTTCAAAGGCATCTTTCTGATTCTTTTGTTCTTTATTTATGTATGTTTGTCTGGGTTATGCTCGTATGATTTCTCTTAATATGCATGTATTGTTCTTCTACTTTCTTTTTCTACTATACATGTTACTTCTGTACTCACATATCAATTAGTGTTATGTTTTCCTTACTCCTCTACTATATGTGTTTACTGTGACTTCTTTGATGTTGTTTGCTTTACTAGACTATGTTTGTATTATTACTAAGCATGATTCATCTGGTTTTGCCCAAGTTTGTATCATTATTTCTTCTGAACATGTTTAAGTTCTAAGTTTTTCTCAAAATGTGTTCTCCATGCTCTTAACTATGTATCGTGTCTATTTTTTTCTCATAAGTCTTTGGAAAAGACTTCTAAACCTCTATCGAGTGGCTTTCCTGCTCATCCCTATTGTCTGATTCATCTTGAAACCCCAATTTAGGGTTTCCTTTGGCAATTTTGATTTTTGTGTTTGAATTAGGGTTCCACTTTGGGACCCTGGACTCTTAAACTCATTGTGAGTCTACAAATTGGTGTTGTACCCTCTTTGATTAAACTCTCTTCTAAATAACTTGACAGTCCCTTCTTGATTCACATATTTGTGTGCTTTATATATATAAGAACTCTTCTTTCAAAATGTTTTACCAACTAATTGATTGGTTCTGAAGTCCTTTAATGGGGATAATTGATTGTTGCTGATTTCCTTTAAATTAAACATTTCTTTACCCCTTTCCTGACTTGGTTCATTCAAGTAAAAGCCTGTAAGTTTGATTTCCCTGGCTATTTGAATGATTTCCTTTTCCTTATTTTTCACAAACTGTGTACCATTGGACATTTGCCTTAAATAACTCATGTGTACTTACCCCTTCTTGTATTAATTTGGGGAAAGTTTAATTAAATTCTTTCCTTAAATATCTTCTACCCGTTTGAAATCAACTCCCATAAATGAAGGGAAATTCAATGTGATTGATTACAAACTATTTTCTTACCTTTCTTACTTGCTTCTCTGCGCAATAAAAGGGACTACCCTTATAATACTGCTTTGAGTTCAATACTTTCTCAACACTCTACTTTTCTAAGATCTTTTTTAACTGCTTACAAATTGGCTTTTCAAGACTACTTTTTTTTACCTGTTTTCCCTGAAACTGGTGTGTCTGATTTAATTTTTCTACCTCACCTCTATGTTTTTACTTTATAGTTTCAACGTTCTTGTTTAATTTGTTGTTCATGTTCAGTGATTAAACTATGTATGTTCTTTCCTTGCATTTGTTTCTATTGTGAATCCCTACCCCTTATTCCCCTCTATGTGTTTGAGTTAAGGTTTTGGCCTGGCAGTATCCAAATTACTTCTCAGGTCTGAACTTGATCTTCAATGGATCCTAACTCCTAAGATTTGGCTAATAGGCTGGTCAGGGGTGTGCCATCATTCCTGATTGCTGGGCATGACCACTAGCCTGCCCTAGCCTTCCTAATTCCCCTCTATGCACTTGCATTTACTCTTAGACTCTAAGTTCTGCACCCCCTCCCCTCCTATGAGCCTTGCTTTGGGACCTTGAGTACCCTCTGAAGTTGGATATTTGAGGGATGGTGCTTCCACACTGCACTATAATCTCATTCTACAATGTATTTGGGGTATAAGTACTGCCCGGACCCTTTTGAGGTTCTTAGATAACTTTGACACATCCCAAATACGAGAAAGTCTTGGAAAAGTGATGCTGGAAGTTGGTTTATCTCATAGTGTTAAACTTTGAGTATGAATTAAGCTGTTTGGTTGTAGCTTGAATTTTTGATGTATTTTTTTTGTCTTTATTGAATCATTTGGGTCTGTAATAATTTGTAATAACTATAGGGTTGTAGTGAAAAAGGGAGGGTCCTTTATGTATGCATATGGGTAGACAGCATGCTCATAGGGATTACTATTTCCAACTTCTGCATTTATGCATAACATATAGAAATCATGTATAAATTTCTGCACTTACGCATTTAGAAATTCTACCTATAAGTTATGCATTACATGTTGAAATCCTGCCTATAGGATCGTTTCAATACTGCATTAGAAATCCTACCTATAAGATTGTTTCATTACTGTATTAGAAACCATGACTATAAGTTTTTGCATATATAAATCATGATTATAGTTTTATTTCTGCACCTCTACGTATACGTCTGTCATTATGCAAATAATCATAGGTTTAATAATAATCGACTTCATTCTAGATACCATGCCTATAGGACTCCTACACTTACGTAATCATCTTAAAACCAACAACACTTAGAAATCATGCCTATAGGATGTAATCAGTTGAATCATCTTCGTCTATTTTATCTATGAGTTTAAAATCAGTAGCAAGGTCATTTAAAATCTGTAGAACTTTTGTTTATAAAACTAGTAACCTTTCTTTAAAATCAGTACACCTTCTACATTGTTAGATATCATGTTTATAGGCCTCATCTAAGAAAACTAGTAGGTAATTAATCAACTGTGTCAGTCCCTAATGAACTACAACCAGACAAGGCCTAATTCGGACTTTTCATTTGAGAAATATGTGATAAAGCAGCCTATCCTAATGCTTTAAATTTAATTCAGACTATAACCAATATTTGAAGTCATGCTAGATAATTTGCTTCTTTAAGTGAGGAGGCTTGTTTGAGCCTTTATTTTGCTATGTGTTTTCCCAAACTGCATTATGTGTTTTGTTTGTCGCCTTAGACTTTTATCCTTTTAAACTCTAAAATAGCCCCCAACTCCCTCCCCCTTTTAGGATTAGTAGTCCTAAATGCCTCCACGACTGATAGAATTGGAACGGGTAATAGCATGCAATAAGTTACGATACTATTCCGTGTTTTAATACCTTAACGGGTGTGAAGGTTAGATATGGACATGATGATCGGTGCGCTAATACCACGTGCAACCCCTTTTCTGAGGAGTGATTGATTTGATCCATATTGATTATAAACCTAAGACCATCTTCCCCTTTACTTGTCTTCGTTTATTGTTTAAATCTTTTTTTCTTAAAATTTCTGTCCTCTTTACTTCTTCTCATATTTTAATTTGCCTGCAATATTATATGAAAACTCCCTCTATTTGAACCCTTATTTGTTTACTTGCTAAGTGAAGTCACAATTCTAATATGGCCGGGAACCACACTAGTGGATTTCTAGCCTTTACCCAAACTCTGGTTCTTTAACTCAAACCCTTCTTATTGTCCTAATGCACTTTGATCATTAGGTGGCGACTCTTCACTTCAAAACCCAATTCTCAAAAGGGAATGAGTTGTCCTCCCAAATATCATAAACCCGATTTCGCCTTAGAAAAAGGGGGTGCAACAATGTGAACCCATCTTCAAGCTGAGGAAAGATGTCGAGACAAGCTGGACTGAGGATTGTCAGAAAGCTTTTGACAAAATCAAGGAGTACCTATCCACACCATCGGTCTTGGTCCCACTAGAGCCGGGACGACCTTTGCTACTCTATCTATCTGTATTGGATGGAGCCTTTGTATGGAAGAGCCTTTGTATGTGTTCTGGGACAACATGACAAGATAGGAAGAAATGAGCAAGCCAATACTACTTGAGTAAGAAGTTCACACCTTATGAAACACGGTATTCTATACTAGAACACACCTGTATTGCTTTGACCTGGACGGCCCAGAAGTTGAGGTGTTACTTCTGTGCCTATACCACATACCTCATATCTATGATGGACCCTATGAAGTACATATTTCAGAAACGCATGCCGACTGAAAAGTTAGCTAAGTGGAAGATACTATTGAGCGATTTCAATATCATCTATGTAACTCAAAAGGTTGTCAAAGTAAAGCATTGGCAGATCATCTTATTGAAAATATGGTGGGAGGAGAATACGAACCCTTGAAAACATATTTTCCTGATGAAGAAGTGTCATTCGTAGGAGAAGACATTACCGAAGCATACGACTATTGGAGGTTGTTCTTCGACGGAGCTGCAAATTTCAAAGAAGTGGGCATTGGAGTAGTTTTGGTATCGAAAATGGGTCAACACTATCCGGTATCTGCTAAACTCAGATTTCTCTGTACCAGTAACATGGTAGAGTATGAAGCATGCATACTAGGACTCAACATGGTAATAGGTATGAATATTCAGGAGCTGCCGATAATAGCTAATTAAGATTTGGTTGCACCAGGTATAAGGATAGTGGGCCACAAAGAATTCAAAGATATTGCCATATATGCACCTTGTATAGGAATTGAGAAAGAGGTTCACAAATATAGAGTTTCGGCATATACCCAGAATTCAAAAATGAGTTCGTCGATGCACTCGCCACCTTGTCATCTATGATATAGCATCTGGAAAAGAACTTCATCGATCCTATCCTAGTAGGTGTTCATAGTAATCTGGCATATTATGCTCACGTCGAGGAATAAACGGGTGGAAAACCTTGGTTCATGATATCAAAGAGTATTTTGCAAACGGAGAATATCCAGAGCATGCAAACCACACTCAGAAACGTGTGCTTCGGAGATTGTCTAATCAATTTTTCCGCAGCGGAGGAAACTTGTACAGAAGAACTTTTGTTTTGGGATTGCTAAGATGTGTCGATGCAAAATAGGATTCTAAACTACTTGAGGAGATATATGCTGGGACGTGCAACCCGCATATGAATTGTTTTATCTTGGCCAAAAAGATACTTAGGGCCGGTTACTTTTAGATGACCATAGAGACAGATTGCGTCTAGTATATCCGCAAATGCTACCAATGCCAAGTCCATGCCGATATGATAAAAGTGCCACCTAATGAGCTCAATGCAAAAATCTCATCTTGGCCATTCACCGCTTGAGAAATGGATGTCATCGGTCCGATCGAGCCCACTGCTTCTAACGGGCACAGGTTTATTTTGTGTCATGACCCGTATTTTCCACCATCGGGATCGTGATGGAGCCTACTCGTGGTAGCTAGGCAAGCCAACTCAATTACCTTTCCCTTACTAAATAATTATTTCAACAGTTTATAGCATCAATAAAGAACATGAAATTTAATAAGAACAATAGCGGAAGTCTGATTTATAAATACGAATCAAAATGCAGAATAGTCAATAATAGCCTCTACCCAAGATTTGGTGTCACAGTACTCACGAACTACTAACAATATACTAAATACAATGGTTTAAAAGAAATATATAAGTTGTCCGTCTCGAAAACAATGAGGCAACAATCTAAAAGAGAACATAAAGAAGAGACGCCGGGCCTGCGGACGCCTGCAAGGCTACCTCAGTTTCATGAAAACGAAAACCTACTCCCGCACTACTGCTGCTGCTGCTCCTCAAAACCTGAACTTGTGAAAAAATGCACATAAGTGTAGCATCAGCAAAACCAACCCCATGTGCTGGTAAGTGTCTAGCCTAACCCCGGCGAAGTAGTGATGAGGCTAGATTGGACAACACATAAACCTGTGCAGTTGTAAATATACAGCGGCATATCGAATACAAGGCAATTAACAACATGGGAGGGGAAACATGTTATGGGGAGATACAATA
>MU691728.1:108305-135494 GCA_026770625.1 Nicotiana glauca
GTGTGTGCAACTCGATCTACAAATACCACTGTTGCGGCGTTCAACCCGACCCATACCATTTATCAGGTATCACTGTTGCGGCGCGCAACCCGACCCTCATATATCATTGTTGCGGCGTGCAACCCGATCCTCAATATCATTATTGCAGCGTGCAACCCGATCCTTAATATCCTTTACAGTCTGACTCCCCAAACAACAGTCACAATTAAGGAACATAAAAATAAGCAAATATTTGACAAAANTGCATTTGCGGGCACTGTGATTGCATTTGCAGGCACTGTGATCGCATTTGCGACCAGTGCCTGGAAATCCCTTACTCGCATTTGCGAGAAATTTATTCGCATTTTCGATCCCAAGCCAAATCCCCAAACTTCGCATTTGCGATGGGGAGTTCATTTGCGAGAAATCCTTCACAAATGCGAAGATATCAGACCTAACCTGCAACTATTTTTCCAAAGTTCAAAATGCAACTCGACACCTATCCAAAACTCACCCGAGCCCTCGGGTCTCCAAACCAAACATGTACACAACCTCAAAAACATTCTACGATCTTACTTGCGCGATCAAATCTCCAAAATAACATCATATACATAGAATCAAGCCTCAAAACTCATGATTTTTCTTCTAAACTTCATAAACTTTCAAATNTCGGCCAGGGAAAGAAACCAACAAGTGCAACCAAACGTCCCTGCAAGGGAATAATCAACAGCGCTTTCTTTTTCTTACTTTTCTTATCTTATAACCCACTCTACTATTCTCAGCCAACGCTCCAGAGAATCAAGTAATCATATCATCGTTCACATGTTATTCACAACATATAGAAATCCTCAAATAATCACGGAGTTCACAACCAAGTCATGATAATCACACTATAAGGACTCACGGTCATGCTAGACACTGATGTATAGATACTCGTCACCATGCCTATACATCGTACTCGATCACATAGCAATTAGCAACAAGACTCAACTCTTATTCCCTCAAGCTAGGGTTAAACCAAACACTTACCTCAAAGCTTGAAATCCACTTAATCCTCAACTACCGCTTTATCTCGTGGTTCCACCTCCAATTCGCTCGAATCTAATCACAAATTGTTCAATTACTTTAATAAACACTATATGAATCAATTTGAATGCATAAAAATAATTTTTCCAAGTTTTTCCCAAAAATTCCAAAAAATGCCCCCGGGCCCACATGGTCAAAACCCGAGGTTCGGACAAAAACTCGGTTACCCATTCCCCCACGAACTCAAATATGTAATTTGTTTTGAAATCGGACCTCAAATCGANTAGGTTTGCATTTGCGAACAAAACAGGGGTGGGAATTGCGAGATTTCAGTTCGCATTTGCAAACACTGGGCCTAAGTGCAGACTTCGCATTTGTGAAGTATTGATCGCATTTGCGATCTTGGCACTCTTGCATTTGCGGGCACTGTGATTGCATTTGCAGGCACTGTGATCGCATTTGCGACCAGTGCCTGGAAATCCCTTACTCGCATTTGCGAGAAATTTATTCGCATTTTCGATCCCAAGCCAAATCCCCAAACTTCGCATTTGCGATGGGGAGTTCATTTGCGAGAAATCCTTCACAAATGCGAAGATATCAGACCTAACCTGCAACTATTTTTCCAAAGTTCAAAATGCAACTCGACACCTATCCAAAACTCACCCGAGCCCTCGGGTCTCCAAACCAAACATGTACACAACCTCAAAAACATTCTACGATCTTACTTGCGCGATCAAATCTCCAAAATAACATCATATACATAGAATCAAGCCTCAAAACTCATGATTTTTCTTCTAAACTTCATAAACTTTCAAATTTGGAACTTATAGTCTGAAACACGTCAAACGACGTCCGATTTCGACCAAACTTTACAGAAAGTGCTTAACACATATTTAAGACTTGTACCGGGCGTCGGAACCAAAATACAAGCCCGATACCATAGCCTATTATTCAATTTTCATTTCCATTTTCCTTAACAATTTCAAAAAAATAATTTAACAGAAAAATTCTTTTACTCGGGTTCTAGATCTCGGATTTCGACTCCGGGCACATGCCCGAGTCTCATATTTTTCTACGGACCTTCCGAGACCGTCAAATCATGGGTCCGGGTTCGTTTACCAAAAATATTGATCGAAGTCAATTTTAATCATATTAATATCAAAATTCTTCAAATTTTTTTTACAGAATTCACATATTTCAACATAAAAGTTTTCTGGCTACGCGCCCGGACTGCGCACGCAAATTGAGGCAAGTAAAAATGAGGTTTTCAAGTCTTCGACAACACAAAACGGATGAGGAAACAGGTGATGACCCTTTGGGTTGTCACATTTTGGTAGCCATTGATCACTTCACAAAATGGGTAGATGTTGTATCTTACAAAGTTGTAACAAAGAAAGCCATTGCAGACTTTGTCAAAGATCGAATTATTTGCCGATTCAGAGTCCCTGAGTCCATTATTACTGATAATGCCACCAATATCAACACTAATCTAATGAAAGCCATGTGTAAAAATTTCAAAATCAAGCACAAGAATTCCACAGCCTACAGACCTCAGATGAATGGAGTCGTACAAGCCGCTAAAAAAACATCAAGAAGATATTAAGGAAGATGGTAGAAAACCACAAACAATGGTATGAGAAGATACCTTTTGTTCTGTTGGGATACCGCACTACAGTTCGCACATCAACCAGGGAAATTCCCTACATGCTGGTTTATGGTACTGTTGATACTCAATTTTTTCCTGTATAATTTTATATTCAAAATAATTTCAAAATAGTGTATGTATATATATATATATATATATATGTCCAAGTGTTTTATTATTTTTTCCAATCTTTAAAATATTTTTAAAACCAATTTATTGCCCTATTTTAACAGTACAAATCCAATAATTATTCTCAAAATTAACATTTGGTGAATCACTTATTTTATTCTCATATTTATAGCTCAGGTAATTTTTGCACATTTTTATAAATTGATTTGATATTTTTAAAGTTAAATTGCACTTAATTGCAATATTAGCCTATTTTAAGAATTAATTGAATTTATAATTACAAATTTATTTCTAGTATTTTTAATCTAATATTTAAATACTATTAATTAATTTAGCACATTTAATTTCTTTTTCGAAATCATTTTACTATTTTCATAAAATAAAAAGAGAAAAGTGGCTATTGAAAAGTTAGCCCTATTTCATTTCAATTTTAGCCCAAATTGAACTCTTACTAAACCCCAATTTCAATTTGAAACTGACCGGACCCAAATCCTAAATTTACCCGCCCGTGACCCAATTAAAAAACCCGCCTGACTCCCCTTTTGATACAAGTTGTTGATCATTTTGATCAACGGCCATAATTCCCCCTTTCCTTTTTAATTTTCTAAACACCCCTAAACCTAATCACTTTCACCTAATCAGACGCCTTTGAATCCCTTCATCTCTCAAACTCTCTCGAACATTCGTAGAACCCTAATCGTCTCCCACCGTCTTCAACTGTGTAAACCACCGAAAAAATGATTTCTCAGGCCATAGGGGTTCTATACTCACTTTCTATTACTCCTGTGTGCTCGATGGTTGAAGATTTGAGGCCAGACCTCAAAGGTCTTCACTCAGACCTTTGCCGACTTGAGGTTTTCGTCCATTTCCGGCCTTGCTCCGGTGTGCTATAGTTGTTTGAGTCTGACTCCGACCTTCTCTAACTCCGGTCGGTGACCTTCCAAGGCCTTTCTCATTTTCTAGGGTTCTTTAGAAAATCCTAACCCTTCGAGATTTTCTCCGATTTTTCTTAGATCTATTGTGTACCCATGCTCTACTTGAGTTTCCAAATGATTTTCCCAAGTTTTCTTTCAAAATCGCTTATTTTTAATTTAGGATTTTTTGAAAATGCTTAAAGTGTTTATCTGTCTTCCTCTCCCTTTTTCTTGTGTATATTTGTCTCTAATATGTTCTTATATTCTTTTTTTACCACTTATGTTCTTCTACTGCTTTCTATATTCCGTTCTTTCTTCTACTGTGTTTTCTATGCTATGTTCTACTATTTTCTTCCACTATGTTCTGATATCCTTCTCTGCTATATTTTCTTACCATGTTCTGATATGTTTATCTTATTGTATTTTCCTATATGCTTTATACTATACTTTTCTGGTGTTCTTGTGCCCTTCTACTGTATTTCCTTGCTAAGTTTTAAGTTTCTTTGTTTTCCTTCTACTAAGCCATGTTTAAGTTTCTTCTAAGCATGCTTTTTCTACTATTATTATCATTATTTACCATTATATCTATTGTGACTGCATGTTACTTTGATATCATGTTTCTCATGAGTTCTGAAGCTTCCAAACATGATTTTGATTCAGTTTCCTGCCCTCTCACCCTTGCTTTATGGCTTGCTTGAACTAGGGTTTCATTTCAAAACCCCTAATTCTTTCAGATTAACTTCGAGTTTTTAAATTGAGTTTGGACCTCTTTGTTTTCATACGACTCTGGCCTTTTTGCTAAACTCTTCTACATTGGATTCTTTCTATTAATTTACAAGGGCATGACAAGTTTCTTTCATGTTTAACGTGTCTGTATGCTTTTATATGTGAGGAATCTTTCTTAAAAATGGTTTTCAAACTAGTTATTGACTCAGAATTCCTTTTTAATAGGTCTAATTGATTATTTGCTGATTTTCCTTAAGTTAAAACCTTTTCCATCTTTCTGACTAGGTTCATTCATAACAAATCTTTGACCACTGATTTCTTGGCTATTGATTGATTTTTCTTTCCTTAAATTGTACAACCGTGTATTTCAAAGACCTTATCCTTAAATGACCTTTATGTATTTTCCCCTAATTTGCTACTTTGAAGGGTTTGATTAATTTCTTTCCTTAATTGGTTTTACCTGTTTGAATCTGAATCCCTTAACTAAGGGAAACCTTGTGTAATTGATTTACAATCAGTCTTCAATTATTTTCTTTCCCTATTTTCTCATGACTTGCACACAATAAATACATGACCCTCTTTAACACAAAACACACACGATTGAACACACTTCAAACTACATAATTTCACAATCTCTTTTGAACTCTCACTTAAAAGTATTTTGTCTTCCTGTCCGCACTTCAGCTTTTACGAGACAGCTGCTTTTCTTATTTGTTTCCTTGAAACTGGTATGTTTTAATTTTAGATTCAGCATCACCCCAATGTGTTTACTTACAGTCTTTATATCCATATCTACTTTACTCTCTATGTAGAGTTCAATATTTAATTTAGTATGCCTATGTTCTACTGCCTATTTCTACTGTGAATCTTTGCTCCCTATCCCATTACTCCTAATGTGTCTGTGAGTAGTGACTTAGGGCATGGAAACAGGATTTGTTGTCCATGAACTGGGTTCTGAATCAATGAGGTCTTAACGTCTAAACAGGCTGGAGGGTATGCCAGCATATCCCATTGCTAGGCATGCCTATCAGCCTGCCCTTCTTGTGTTCTTGTAAATTCCCTACTTCCCTATACCCCTATGTGCACTGATTTTAAGGTGAACCCTTTTCCCTCTCCTCTTTCAGATTTCCCCTTCTGCACTTGCACTCTCTCTTAACTTCTAAGTTCTGCCCCCCTCCTATGAGCCTTGCCTTGGGACCTTGAGTTCCCCCTAAACTTAGACACTTGAGGGGTGGCCCTTCCACACTACACTATATCTTAATTTGGCTATGCATTTGAGTGTTATCACTGCCCTAAGTCCACATGAGGCTCTTAGGGAACTCTGGCACATCTAAATGAGAGAAAGGCTTTAGATCATGATCTCTTGGAGTTGGTTCATCTCATATTTCAGGCATGGAGTCTGAATTAGGCTCCCCTTGGTTGTCCTTTTATTTCTGATGTAATTTTTCTTTTCTTATTCCATTCTGGGCTGTAATAACTTGTAATACCTATTGGGGATGTCTAGTGAAAAAGGGAGGGAATAACCTTTCATGCAAAGGGTAGGCAACTTGCTTGTAGGATTTTCTAAATTCCTCATATCATATAAATATCCCGTCTATAGGTTTGTATGTTTCTACATCTTCATCTATGGATATCCTACCTTAGGTTTTTTCTGAAATTCTGCACTTACACATGTAGATACTATGTCTATAGGAATTCTGCATTTGCATACGTAGATGTTATGCCTATAGAAATTCTGCATCTCATTTAGTTACCATGTATATAAGGATCATGCAGTTCCATGTAGATACTATGTCCATATATCCTGCATACACATGTAGAAAATATGCCTATAGGTTCTTTTTTTTGTTATTCTGGCATCCCCGTTTTCACTAGGCAAACTTGTCTATAGGTCCTAATAACAAAATATAATCAGATGTCATTGCTCGTAATAAAACAATGCAATAACTAGATATCATGTTATAGGATTTTTGCACTCTTCTATGTTTATAACAATGTTCTAAGTTGAAAAATACATAAAAACCATGCGCATAGGGGTTCTAACTCAAATCTGAATAGCCTCACTCACTTATGAGTCTAAAATTAGCAGTAATAATGTGTTACCAATAGTAGAACTTGTGTTTTCTAAAATTCATTTTTAACTGGTAACTTCCCTTTAAATCAGCATGTAATCAGTTCATACTCTTATTTCAGAAATCTGTAGACATCATGCATATAGGTTTTCGTCTATCACTTAGGCAATCCTTAGGGTGAAAGTTAAACTACACCTGTCTTTATTAATTACAACCAGCGGGCAGGTCTACTTTTGACTTTTTATCTGAAAATATATGATAAATCGGCATGTTTTAACTCTTAAGTTTAATTAGACCCTAATCAGTACGTGCAAGACATGTTAAACTATATGCTTTCTCTGATCTAAGGAGATCTGTTTGAGCCTTATTTGTTTGAGTGCTTTTCCCATATTTACTCTATGTGTTTTGATTGTCGCCTTAGAATTTTATCCTTTTAAAACTATAAAACCTCATAACCCTTCCCCTTTAGGATTAATAGTCCCAAATGCCTCCGGGACTGATAGGATTGGGGCGGGTAATAGCATGCAATAAGTGAAACGAGACTATTTCGCATTTAATACCTTAACGGGGTGAAAAATTGTAGATATGGATATGATGACCACGCGATAACGCCACGTGTATAAGTGATTTCCGGGTGTTGTGCGAGGTGATCCATATTATTTATAAACCTAGGACCCCCATCTCTTTTACTTGTTTATTTCCAAATTTCTCAAACTATTTTTCTCAAAATTCAGCTTTTCTTTCATTTCTTTTCACTCTATCTGTTTGCAACCATTATTTGAAATCCCGTCTTATTTGAAATTCCTACTTGCTTACCTATTATTTATACTTAAAGTCACAACAATAGCTTGGCCAAAAACTACACTAGTGGATTTTGAGGGGTGCCAAACACCTTCCCCTTGGAATAATTTTAAGCCCTTACCCAATCTTTGGTTATCCAAACGAAACCGTTCTTAGTGTCTTGATACACTTAAATCATTAGGTGGCGACTCTTCACTTCTCTTAAACCCAATTACCAAAAGGGAACGAGTTGTCCTCCCAAATGTCATAAACCCGATTTTGCGAGAAAAAGGGGGCGCAACAGCGTGGCAACTCTGATGGGGATTTCTTTTAGGATTTTACCATTTCAAGCTATTACTGTGACTTTACATTTCTTATGTGCCTTCATTTGTTTAATATTTTTAATTATTTAATTCCTTCTCCTACTGCAAAAACTGACTCGTTTCTTTGTTTCTTTCCTTTATTTCTTTTACTGCTTTCCTTTACCACTATTTTAAGTTATGAAGAATTGTTGTAATTATTGCCTTTGTAACGTGCAAATATGTGACAACTTATTTTAGTTATTGCATAAGTATGTTTTCAATATCATATTCCACTCGTGCCAAACAAAATACCATAGCAACACTTATAATGAGTGGTTGCGCTCTTCCAATATTAACACCCCCTAAATCCGGCAAAGGCATATTTGTGGTAAAACCAATCGATCAACGGTGTAGTCAACGGTTCTGCACCTTTCCCTCTTGAGTTGTCTGATCAAGGATACCAGTCTAATACCCCATAAAAAACCCTAATATGTTTAAATTATGCATGTATCATGGTCAAACCTAGCCAAGTCAGTTATGTTGTCCGCATAATGACACTTTAAGATAGCCTTGTCCAAGTCAGGCGAGTTTCCTTGAAACCCAAACGGACGCTACCACGTTTTGTGCATTTATTTAGAGAACTAAATGCTTGATATGCCAATTATTGATATTTCGTAGTCGAGTCTAGTGGGGGTAAGGGCTAACACTTTGTCTTGCAGAAATATGAGGAACGAAGTCCCCATATTCGGAATGGTCACCAACATCCACCCAAAATTGCTAAACTGGTGGGAAGATCTTCATTCTTGTGATCAAGCTCTTGTAGGAAATATCTAGAAAATCTACCTTCTCTCTGAGAAATTCAACCCAACAACAAAATCATAGAAGCTGCCACTCTATTTTGGGATTGTGATAGGTCTGTGTTCCACTTTGGGGACATTGAGATGACACTATTGCTCGAGGAAATAGGAGGACTGGCTGGTATACCGTGGGAAACTCCGAGTTTATTGATGCTGGAAAATTGCAAGGGTAGAGGTTTTCTCAAGATGATAGGTCTAAAGAAAAATCCAGACTTGACATGTTTGAAGGAGTCATACATTCCTTTTGACTGCTTGTACGAAAGGTATGGTCATAGCAAATCTTACCGTACTTATCCTGACGAGCTCGCCCTTACATCATTCGGGCATATTCATCAAAGGGTCTTTGTCTTCATGTTCTGTTTCTTGGGGATGATAGTGTTTCCAATGAAGAAAGCAAGAATCCATACCAGTTAGCTATGGTCACCAAAACTCTAATGGAAGGAATTGATGGACAACCATTCAGTGTTGTACCAATGATCATCATAGAAATATACCGAGCCCTAGAAAGGTGTCAAAAAGGGGCCATACACTTTGAGGGTTGTAATCTACTACTTTAATTATGGCTCGTGGAATATCTCCAAAGGGGTGAGTACCGATAGGAAATCCATCGAAGGGACTAGGACGATCATATCGTTTTCCATCACCTAAAGCGAATGAATTACATGCCCAACATGTTCGCCCAACTGGAGAGTGCTAGAGAATGGGTCAAAATCTTTGACTGAAGACCGGGCATAATGGATGTTCGAGTGGTTCCCTACAGAAGAATTCATCGTTCGATCCAGGGATACGCCATTTCTGATACTAATCAGTTTGAGGGGGACCTACCCTTATATCCCTCTCCGAGTTTTGAGACAGGCTGGTAGGAAGCAGTTTATACCAAAGTTAGACAAGATGAGTCGCTTCCGAGCTGACTTCCAGAATAAAGATAGTCCGCACAAGTGCTAGGCTCAGCATATGTGGCATTACAAGATTGTCTTGGGAAAGGACACCATCGAACCAGATAGATACCATGCTGGTTATACCCCACACTATTCAGGCTAGCCAGAGGACAATCACAATGGTCTGGGTTAACTCGGGTTTGTTCGAGATCACAGGATCATCGATGAAATGGATGAGGCATAGGTCAAGTACAACCAACTGCGCAAGAGGATTTGGGAATGTGAAAACGAGTACCGTGAGATACAGGAAGCCAGTCAAAAACTAATCGAAGAGTGGAAGGATATGGCTGTCAACGCCAACAAACGATTGGTCTATCTGGAGCGAGGTATAGTAGAGTTGGAAAAGAAGTTTCTGAAGAGGGTCGAAGATTGTCGGACTGCTGAAGGAAATGAAGGCGGACATCTGGCCAGAGCTTACTTGCTGCTAGGACTGCGCAAGCTAGGATAGCTATTCGAGGGAGCCAGCAATGCCGATTTGGGGAAGGTCCTTCTGGGACCAAATAGATATGAGTCTTATCTTTTTGCTTTAAATGAATGTAATAAAGCCGATGGCCATTAGTGACTTTTAATTTCTTGTTATGTTAGTGTCGATTTGGGATTCATTTACCTTTTATCAATAAAATGAGGCACTTAGAATTTTATGTTCTCCAAATTAACTTGTCGCTAGGCCTACCTTAGGCACAACGAGGTCCCCAAAATTAGGACGCGCTTTAAATTTCAGCACTATGTGTTTAAATACTACAACTTTTTTTATATAATCCTCACTGATTTGTTACCTTTTTATTTTTACTTTTGTTTATTTCCCTCCCCAAAGGTTAGTCGTGCACTCTAGCATCGTCATCATATTCCACAAGATCCAAGGGCCCTCCATCCACTCCTCTTCCTAGTCCTACCAGAAATAGGAACAAAGTAAAGATAGAAGATTTGATCAACACCAGAAAAGAAATTTTAGTTGAACGGGTAGAGATCACTCAGGTTTCTAAAGAAAGTGCGTCCCAACTCGGGTAGAAACTGTTGAAATTTCAAGAGGAACTTGATCAAGTTTAGAACTTGGCAAGCTTGTCATTTTCCCTTACCACCCCAGAAGCCAATTTTCCAAGCACTTAGAACCCCGCGCCTTCACAAAACATCCCGAATCCACAAAACCATCTCGCTCCTCTCCATCACTTCAATACTTGCCACACTTCTAACAATACTCCACTACTCATCCCGAAACCTTTGAACTCCACGAATGACCATTTCCATACTCATCATAACACCCTCATCTATGTGGAAACTATGCCACACTCTACTCAACCCATTTCAAGCATACTCGAGTTGGATGATAAAGACTCATTCATTATGAATCTGGCAGAAGAACACAAGAAACTGACTAGCCGAATCCAGGGCGTTGAAGTTAGTAAGGGAATGAGGGGCTAAACTATGAAGATCTGTGCATACAGCCCGATGTCGAACTTCCTGAGGGGTACAAACCTCCCAAGTTCGAAATGTTTGATAGCATGGGGGATCCCAGGGTCCACTTGAGAATATATTGTGACAAACTGGTCAGAGTGGGAAGAGAGGAGAAAATCTGCATGAAGCTTTTCATGAGGAGCTTTAAAGGAGACGCATTATCTGGGTACATTAGCCAGGATCCGAAGAAATGGTCGAGATGGGTAAGCATGGCATCTGATTTCATGGATAGATTCAGGTGCAACACATAGAATGCACCAGATGTGTTCTATATCCAAAACTTGAAGAAGAAACCCACAGAAACCTTCCGTGAGTATGCTACTCGCTGGAGATCAGAAGCTGCTAAGGTCAGACCGACCTTAGAGGAAGAACAAATGAACAAGTTTTTCATCCAGGCTCAGGACCCACAGTATTATGAGAGGCTGATGCTGATCAGGAATCACAAGTTTTCTAACAACAGCAAGCTAGGAGAAAGGATGGAGGAAGGCATCAAGAGTGGTATGGTTACAAACTTTAGAGCCTTGTAGGCTACAAATAAGGCTTTACAATCTGGTGGCACTTCCAATAAAAGGGACGTAGGTACTGTAATGGTTGCATAGAGGACCAAATCCCCTATCAAGTATCAAACATACCCAATAGCTCCAAACACATATCAGCCTACCCCAAATTACCAAGCACCCTCATCCACTTACCAAACTCTACCACCCACTTATCAGTCATCTCCACCATATCAGCTCACTTTGCCCAAACACTCCCAATCAGCACATGTTTACCAAGCATACAACACCCAACTATCCCACTATCAATCACCTCCCCCACGTCAAAACTTCTATAGACCTAGACCAAATTTTGATCGCAGACCTCCAAAACAGTATACCACCATCGCTGAACCAATTGACCAGCTGTATGAAAGACTCAAAGATGTTGGTTATGTCACCCCTATCCCTGCCATAAGCTAAGAAAAACCTTCTCAATGGGTCAATCCAAATAAAACCTGTGCATATCATTTCGGCATGAAGGGACATACAATTGAGGAATGTCGCTCTCTAAAGGATAAGATTTAAACTTTGATTGATAACAAGATCATTGTAGCAAAGGAGCCTGATCCGAATGTCCATAATAACCCTATGCCAGACCACAAGGGTGGAGGCATTCACATGATCGATATAGAGGATGATTGGGACCCCAAGGGATCAATCGCTTTAATCACAGAAGGCAACGATCCAAAGAAGCTAGTAGTCACCTTTAATCCTATTGTGGTCTAGATTCAGCATTCTGGGATGCCGAAGTAAATATGTCTATGCCACTCGAGTTTGAAGTACCATCCTTTGTAAAGATGTCAGCACTGATTGAGGTGGAATTTATGTCACTAGCACACACACCTACACCCTTTGAAGTTTCAATCTTACCACCTAAGGGGCCTGCTGCGATCAGAGTAAAGATAGCCATACCAATTCCAGTGGCAATGTCGATAGTAATACCATTCCACACGAAGGCTATACCTTGGGACTACACAGCCGAGGCAAGAAGTAAAGGCAAGTTCAAGTCCGGAGAAGCCGTTGTGGCTCAGGCTATGACAAGAACTGGTAGGGTTTATACCCCAGAGCATTTGGCTGAGTCAAGCAAGCAGGCCTCTAGTCGACCGACCATCATTGAAACCAGGCTTGATAATCTCTAGAGAAAGATACAGGCCAAGGAATACTTGGTCATTCATCAGCTGAACAAAACACCGGCCCAAATTTCTATCCTTGCCTTGCTATAGAATTTCGATGCACACAATAATGCCCTATTAAGGGTGTTGAGTGAGGCATATGTACAAAGTAATATCACCGGTGGAGAGATGGCAAATATTGTAGGCCAGGTATTGGAAAGTCACAAAATCACTTTCCATGAAGATGAGCTACCACCAGAGGGGTTCAGTCACAACAAGGCATTGCACATAAACGTACAGTGCAAAGATTTTTTTTACAAGGATCCTAGTTGATGGGGGGTCCAGCCTCAACATTTGTTCTCTAGTAACACTCAAGACATTAGGAAATGGGCTGCATGAGATCAAGGACAGGGCCATCAATGTCAAAGCTTTCGACGGATCCTAAAGGTCTACTATTGGGGAAAGTAGCTTGTGTTTGCAAATGGGGCCTACATGGTTTGATGTTAATTTTAAAGTCATAGACGTGCCAACATCCTACAATTTGTTATTAGGACGAACATGGATTTACGTTGTTGGGGTCGTGGCATCAACGCTACATCAGGCAGTGAAGTTTGAGTGAAATCACCAAAAAATGATCATTCATGGCTACGGTAGCAATCCCATATATAGTCGCTAGACCATCCCAGCAATTAGAGGAAGAAGAAGGGTAGGCGAAGAAACTTACCACCACATCGGGCGAGTCAACACAGTCGATAAGGACAAATGGTGGGACAAAAAAATTTAAAGCATATTGAACTGGAGCGGGTATGAGTGGGGCAAGGGACTTGGCAAAAACCTTTAAGGGATTACTAAGCCCATCAAACTAAAGAAGCATGGCACCTTTGGATTGTGATATGAGTATACTTGGGAAGAGTTCAACCACTAGTCGCCAACATGGAGTGACCCTTGGTATCCTTTGGAGCAACCAATACCCCGTTTGGAGTAGACTTTCTAGCCGGCCGAGGTAATTTACGGGTTAGAAGAGGAAGAAGCACTGGTAGCAGTGAGGAATTTATTCTTAGAAGACGATGATATGGATTGTTGTGTCATTTTCGAGGAGGAGGGGGAGGAAGGCCCTTTCATACAGGCTGTAAGCAGAGGAGCATGCCTCAATAAGTGGACTATAAGAACCACCAGAACCTGGCGAGCCTCGGGGTAGCAAGGCTGAACAAGGATCATGCACTATTTTATTAGTTTACTTTCCTTTCGCATTTTATTTTTTGCAAGAAAGAGCTCCGGTGTTCAAAAATAGTTATGAAATTTATGAAAGCGTTTCAGTTTTCTTATAAATCTTACTCTTATTATTTTCTCTCATTACTTTACTTATACAACATAACTATTATTTATCTTGATGAACCAATGATTGTGACATGCAACGAGGCAACGCAACAAACAGACATAGATTCAGACGAAGATGATATACAGGAAGAAATTATTAAAGAAGTCGAGAATTTTGAGAACAGACCTAAGTCCAACCTGTACGAGACTGAGATTGTTAACCTGGAGGATGCAGAAAACATCAAAGAAATACGAGTCAGCGTTCATTTATCGCCGTTAGAAAAGAAAGAATATACAGAATTTTTAAGGGAGTATAAGGACATATTCGCCTGGTCGTACGATGACATGACTGGTCTGAGTACATCTATTGTGGCTCACAAATTTCCAACCGATTCAACATGTCCGCCAGTAAAACAGAAGCTCAAAAAATTCAAGCCAGTTATGAGTCTGAAAATCAAGAAAGAAGTCACTAAGTAGGTCAAAGCTAAGGTTCTTAGGGTAATAGAGTATCCAACATGGTTAGACAACATTGTGCCAGTGCCAAAGAAGGACGGGAAGGTTAGAGCCTGTGTCGACTACCAGGATCTCTACCAAGCCAGTTCAAAAGATGATTTCCCTTTGCCAAACATACACTTCCTGATTGACAATTGCGCCAAGTACGAGTTGCAGTCATTCGTGGATTGCTTCACTAAATATCATTAGATCTGGATGGATGAAGAAGATGCTAAAAAAATAGCTTTCATTACACCGTGGGGAATGTACTGTTACAAGATGATGTCGTTCGGGTTAAAGAATGCAGGGGCCACCTACATGAGGGCTGTGACTACCATTTTCCATGATATGATACACAAAGAGATCGAAGTATATGTGGATGATGTCATCATCAAGTCCAAGAAAGTCGTTGATCACATGGATGATCTGAGGAAGTTTTTAACAGACTGAAAAGGTACAACCTGAAACTGAATCCCATAAAGTGTGCATTAGGGGTTCTAGCTAGAAAATTGCTTGGGTTTATTGTGAGTCATCAGGGAATAGAAATGGATCC
Source organism: Nicotiana glauca (assembly GCA_026770625.1). Taxonomy (NCBI): domain Eukaryota; kingdom Viridiplantae; phylum Streptophyta; class Magnoliopsida; order Solanales; family Solanaceae; genus Nicotiana; species Nicotiana glauca. The sequence goes on from MU691728.1 coordinate 123,139, forward strand.
ATCAAAGATCAAAGCCATTCAAGAATTTCCACCACTAAAGAACAAGAAGGATGCAATGAGTTTCTTGGGGAGACTTAACTATATTAGCCAGTTCATAGCCCAATCTACGGTTATTTGTGAGCCGATCCTCACAATGTTGAAGAAGGACGATGCCACCAAATGGACTGATGAATTCCAGAAAGCTTTCGACAGAATCAACGAATACTTATCAACACCACCAATCTTGGTCCCGCCTGAGCCAGGTAGACCTTTGCTACTCTATATCGCAATATTAGATGGTGCCTTCAGTTGCGTCCTAGGGCAGCATGATGAAACAGAGAAGAGGGAGCAAGCCATTTATTATCTCAATAAGAAGTTCACCCCTTATAAGGCCTGATATTCTCTGTTAGAATGCACCTGTTGTGCTCTAACTTAGGTGGCCCAGAAGCTGAGGCACTACTTCTGTGCCTATACTATATATCTCATATCCAGGATAGATCCTTGGAAATACATCTTTTAGAAGCCCATGCCCACTGTCAAGCTAGCCAAATGGAAAATCCTTTTGAGTGAATTTGATGTTGTCTATGTGACACAGAAAGCAATTAAGGGACAGGCACTAGCAGATCACCTTGCTGAAAACCCTATAGCCGGAGAATATGAACCCCTAAAAATGTATTTTCCAGATTAAAAGGTAACATTCATAGGAGAAGATATTGCAGAATCATATGATGGTTGGAGGATGTTCTTCGATGGAGCAGCAAATTTCAAAGGAGTTGGCATAGGAGCGATTCTAGTATCAGAAACTGGCCAGCATTATCCGGTGTCTGCCAACCTCAGATTCCCGTGCACAACAACATGGCCGAGTACGCAGCCTGCATCTTGGGGCTCACGATGGCAATTGACATGAATGTCCAAGAGTTGCTAGTAATCGGGGATACAGACCTGCGCATACATCAGGTCTGAGGAGAATGGGGGACCAAGAATTCCAAGATACTCCCATATCTACACCATGTGCAGTAATTGAGAAAGAGGTTCACAAAGATAGAGTTCCAGCATGTTCCAAGAATCTAAAACGAGTTCGCCAATGCATTAGCCACCCTATCATCTATGATATAGCATCCAAATACGAACTTCATCAATCCTATGCTGGTGAAGATCCATTATCAACCAGCTTACTGTGCTCATGTCGAGGAAGAAGCAGATAGAAAGCCTTAGTTTCATAACATCAAGGAATATTTGGATAAAGAAGAATACCCAGAGCTTGCAAATGCTACTTAAAAATGCACACTTCGAAGGTTGTCCAACAATTTCTTTCACAGTGGAGAAATCCTGTATAGGAGGATTCAGATATGGGATTACTAAGGTGTGTCGACGCAAAGAAAGCATCCAAACTGCTAAAATAAATTCACATCGGGACTTGCGGTCCGCATATGAATGGTTTTGTCCTAGAAGAAGATCCTCCGTGCTAGTTACTTTTGGATGAATATGGAAACGGACTACATCCAGTATGTCTGAAAATGCCACCGCTGCCAGATACACGCAGACATGATCAAGGTACCCCCCAAACGAGCTTAATGCAACAAGCTCACCATGGTCGTTCGCCACCTAGGAAATGGATGTTATTGGACTAATCGAGCCCTCCACTTCCACGGGCACATGTTTATCCTAGTGTTAATTGATTATTTCACCAAATGGGTCGAAGCAGCATCTTACAAAGCAGTGACTAAGAAAGTCATTATAGACTTTTTCCGCGACAGTATTATTTGTTGATTCGAGATCCCGGAGTCAATCATTACTGATAACGGTTCCAACCTTAACAGTGACTTAATGAAAGCTATGTGTGAGACCTTCAAGATCAGACACAAGAATTCCATAGCCTATCGGCCACAGATGAATGGAGCCGTAGAAACCACCAATAAGAATATCAAGAAGATACTAAGGAAGATGATAGAGAAGCATAAGCAATAGCATGAGAAGCTATCGTATGCTTTTTTAGGGTACCGCACCACAGTCTGCACATTATCTGGGACAACCCCCTATATGCTGGTTTATGGTATGAAAGCCATCATTCCCACCGAAATAGAAATTCCTTCCTTAAGGATCATACAAAAAGCTAAGCTCCACGATGCAGAATGGGTAAAACGTCGTAACGAGCAGCTACCTCTTATAGATTGTAAAAAAATGAGTGCAGTTTTCCATGGTCAGCTTTATCAGAACTGAATGTCCAGAGCCTTTAATAAGAGAGTCAAACCAAGACGGTTCACACCGGGGCAGCTGGTATTAAAGAAAGTTTTCCCATATCAAGATGAAGCCAAAGGAAAATTCTCTCCCAATTGGCAGGGTCCATACATGGTTCACCGGGTTCTAACAGGAGGAGCCCTTATATTTGCAGAAATGGATGGAGAAGTGTGGCAAAAATCAATCAATTCAGATGCAGTCAAGCACTAATATGTGTAATCTTCACGCTTTTCCTATATGATGTAACTTGAACTATGTCTGACCTGATTTCCATTTAAGATGGGATACTTAAGCAGCCTTATGGGTTCGTCCACAATTCAAAAAAAAGTTTATTTCCCCCCGAAATTGGAAACTGGGGCACAATTTTTAGGAGGACCCTCAAAATTCCAAAGCAAAAGAGGTTGCAATGTCTTGAACCACGTCACAGTCGTCGGTTCATCTAAAAACTATTTCTTAAATATATATTTATGTCATATCTTTAACAAACTCAAGCATTTTATTATTGAAATCGATTTGTTCAGCAACGCTGCCCCTATAATACATATTGTGTCACTAGATCAAAGTCGAACAGGGCAAGCAAAGTCAGCGGGGACACGAACTAACCTTTTCCCTTTACAAAACTCACAATTTTCTTTAGATGCAGTTACCCAAGTTGAAAAATCATATATTATACAGTCGTACTGTTCAGGAATACAACTCTCAAAACTGTCACACCTATTCACAGTTGCTATCCACATACAGTACCCCTAGCAGCCACGATATCGCAATCGGCTACCATTCTGCCTTCCAAGACTAAGCTCTATCTCCGTATGCATTTTCTGCATTGTATAAGGCTACCATTCTGCCTTCCGAGACTAAGCACTGTCTCCATATGCATTTCCTGTGTTGCATAAGGTGACCATTCTACCTTCTGAGGTTAAGCTTTACCTCCACCTGCATTTTCTGCATTGCATAAGGCTACATTCTGCCTTCCAAGATTAAGCTCTATCTTCATCTGCATTTTCTACATTGCATAAGGCTACCATTCTGCCTTCCGAGACTAAGCACTGTCTCTATCTTCATTCATGCATTGCATAAGGCTGCCATTCTGCTTTCTGAGGTTAATCTCTGCCCCCATCTACATGGCTGAAATATAGCCACCTTTATTTACCCTTAATGGCTGAAAGATTGTCACCTTTATTTATGTCTTGCATCGGCTGAAATATCGCTACTTTATTTATGTCCTGCGTTGGCTGAAAGATCGCTATCTTTATTTATGTCTTGCATTGGCTGAAATATCGCCAATTTATTTACGCTTTCATGGGATGAAAGATCGCTACCTATCACATTGCATATGCTGAAAGATCGCCAAATTTTCCAAAGGCGTCATTGTTCGGAGGTACCATTTGCATAGCCCGAGAACGCCATGCCATGGCCTGAGGACCTATTTTAATCTTTTGCATATCATTATTCAAAGGTGTCATAGTTCGGAGGCATCATTTTCATAACCCGAGAGTATCATTTCATAGCCTGCAAATATTTTATTATATGCTTCATGGCCCAGGACATCATGGTCTAAGGACATCATCCTAACCGTCCGAAGACAGCATTCATTATCCGATGAGAATTTGCATCACGTTTAATTTTTCCGCATGATATACGCTTGTATTGCTTGTTTGTAGGTAAACCGGCTAGAAACGGCCGTCTCAACAGGAGCAATCCCGCTCCAGTTTCTGCAGCCCTATCAGACTTTAACCATCCATCCCAACCTAAATATCGCGTTCGTTCTTGAAAGATCTCCATCGGCATATTCTGTCGTCGGATCCTGAACTACATATGGCCTGATTCCTGTAAGACCAGGGATATGTAGGTAGCTCAGGAACTAGAGCCCAGTCAAAGTCTTCAAACTATTCCGTTCGGTCAAATTGTCCATCATATCTTTACCCGACAACTCTTTCATCCTTCCCGGGTAAAGAAGGGCAGCTATTGATACTCAATTTTCCCTATATATTTTTATATGCAAAATAATATATATATATATATATATATATATATATATATAGCATGTCCAAGTGTTTTATTATTTTTTTCAATCTTTAAAAGATTTTTAAAACCAATTTATTTCCTATTTTAACAGTACAAAATCAGTAATTATTCTCAAAATTATCATTTTGGTGAATCACTTATTTTATCCTTATATTTATACCAAAATATAGCTCAGGTAAGTTTTGCACATTTTTATAAATTGATTTGGTATTTTTAAAGCTAAATTGTACTTAATTGCGATATTAGCCTATTTTAAAAATTAATTGCGTTTATAATTACAAATTTTATTCCAGTATTTTTAATCTAAAATTTATATACTATTAATTAATTTAGCACCTTTAATTTATTTTTCGAAATTATTTTACTATTTTTATAAAATAAAAAGAGACAAGTGGCTATTTAAAAGTTAGCCCTATTTTATTTCAATTTTAGCCCAAATTGACCCCTCATTATATCCCAATTTCAATTTCAAACGGGCCAGACCCAAATCCTAAATTTACCCGCCCATGACCCAATTAAAAAACCCGCCTGGCTCCTCTTTTGATCCAGCTCATTAATCATTTTGATCAATGGTCATAATTCCCCCTTTCTTTTTTAATTTCCCAAACATCCCTAACCCTAATCACTTCCACCTAATCAGCCGCCTTTAAATCCCTTCGTCTTTCAAACTCTCTCGAACATTCCTGGAACCTTAATTGTCTCCCACCGTCTTAAACTGTGAAACCCACCGGAAACCATGGCTTCTCAGGCCATAGGGTTCTATACTCATTTCCTATTACTCCTGTGTGCTTGATACTTGATGAGTCTGTGACGACCCGGCCCGTTGTCACATGAGTTACCGCCCCGTTTTTCCCATATTGTGTTGCCTTATGTTTCAATATTGATACTTGAGTTGATCGGGTGGAATTGAGTTGGTTTTAGTTGGAAAGGAGATACTTAGCCTCTTAGAAGAAAGCTTATTCTAGAAAAGTCAACCGGAAGTTGACTATGTGGTTAGAGGGCTCGGATGTGAATTTCGGTGGTTCGATTAGCTTCGGGGGATGATTTGTGACTTAGGAGTATGTACGGAATCGAATTTGGAGGTCCGGTGTAGATTTAGGCTTGAATTGGCGAAGTTTGAATTTTGGCGAATTTTGGTTGATAGGTGAGATTTTGATCCGAGGGTCGGAATGGAATTCCGAGAGTTGCAGTATCTTCGTTAGGTGATTTTGGATATGTCTACAAATTTTCAGGTCATTCGGACTTTGTTTGGTCGGGTTTTTGATTGAATGCGCATTTCAGAAGTTTTGATGAAAACAAGGCTTGAATCCGATGTGTTTTAATGGTTTTAGCGTTGTTTGACGTGTTTTGAGGATTGGAACAAGTTTGAATAAGGCTGTTGGATGTGTTGGTGTTTTTGGTTGAGGTTCCGGGGGCCTTGGGGTGATTTCGGATGATTAAACGGGAGTTTGAAGCATGTGTTGCAGGTCAGATTTTTCTGTCTGCTGGTATTTCCGCATCTACGGAAAAGGAGCCGCATAAGCGGTTCCGCAGATGCAGTGGGAAGATCGCAGAAGTGATCAGGAGTGGCCCAAGGATTTTCCGCAAAAACGGACTGGTAAGCGCGTAAGTGGGGCCGCGTAAGCGGATTTTAGATCGTAGAAGCGGTCTAGATGGATTTAAGTCAGACCGCATAAGCGGTCAATTAGCTGCATAAGCGGAACTACAGATACGGTCAGGGGACCGCAGAAGCGGAAATCGGACCTGTATTATAGTGAACAGTGTTCACGAACTTGGAAAAGAAGAAAAACATTTTGGACTTCGAAAAAGCGGGTTTCTGGGCGAATTTGAAGAGGATTCGAAGGAATTTTATCAGGTATGAATATTTGGACTCGGATTATGTTATTATAGTGTAAAAATAAGAATTAATCACGGAATTTCAAGGAATTAAAGGGTAAAAATGGAGGTTAGGGCTTGAAACCTAAGAAGGTTTGAATTGATGATTTGAGGGGTTAAATGGACTCCGATTCTTCTGTATTTTATATGTACGGACTCGTGGCGAGATGAGGATTCCGGTGATGTGAATTTAGTAATTTTTCGAGAAGTGGGTCCGGGGCTCGGATTTTGCCAACTTCGTATTTTTGGGTGTATTTTTCGAGTTCTTTCAATTGGGTTATGTTCCATTAGCCTATTGTAATGTATCCATTGTGGTTTTGACCAGATTCGATGCGCGAGGAGGCAGATTCGAGAGGAAAAGGCATAGCGGACTAGTTTTGTGGCCGGCTTGAGGTGAGTAATAGATGTAAATGATGACCTGAGAATTTGAAACCCCGGTATATCACACTGTGACGCTATATTGAGGCGAGACACGTACTCTATGGTGAGTGAGGGGTCGATTGTGATTGGGGACTATGGCTTAGTCTTACCGAATGATGTTCGTACTGTGTTATTGGCTAGAAATTTTTGACAAACCTCCTACTTGGATAGTTATGGCTATATTTGGGCTGTATGCCGATTAATTTGATCCCGTAGGGATTATTATCACTGTTTCCATGATGTTTAGCATGTTTTCATGATATCAGTCCTGAGTTAAACACTGTCTCAAAATGGCTAGTAAATTCTAAGGTTTTTAACCACTTAATTTATAATTTCTAATAATTGGAACTGAAATTGGTAAGTTTGACTGTGCCCGTGTGGCTTGCATGCATATAATTGGACTGATTGTGGATCGGGCTGTACACCGCAGTGAATGTTACGATGATAGTGCATTTGGGCTATAGGAGCCCCTCCGGAGTCTGAACCCCCACAGTGAGCGCGGGTACCCAAATGGATCGGGTTGTACGCTGCAGCGGTCATGTGCATTGCATTGCATTCATACATCTATACCTGCCTGTGTTATTTGTCATTAATTGTTGTCATTACACTATTAAATGTGTAGGAGTATTTATTATAGCTTTACATTATTATATTTCAGGATTTCTTACTGTCAGTCATTATACATGTCTATTACCACTGAGTTGGAAGTATTCACTTTACTCCCTGCACCATGTGTGCAGATTCAGGTACCCCAGGAGTTTAGCTAAGCTTTTGCTAATTTCAGAGTTTATTCAGAGTTGTCAAGGTAGCTGCCTGATGTCCGCGGGACCCGACTCCTCCCCTATCCCTTTTTATTATCTTTCTGCAGCTTTTGAAACTATGTATTATTGGAGTCTTATTTCACTGTATTGTTAGAGGCTCTAGAATCATGACCCCCAGATCTTTGGGAGTGTATTCAACATTATCTTGATATTCGGCTTATATCTATCTATAAATTAAAATTATTAGCTTTATTGTTGATAATGTTATTCAAATGACTGGTTTTGAGCTTCATGCTCGGGTTGAGAGTGTAAATGGTCGGGCTTGCCTAGCAGTTGTGTTGGGCGCCATCACGACCGGGATTGGGGTCGTGACAAAGTCGAGGCCAAACCTCAAAGGTGTTCACTAAGACCTTTGCCGATTCGAGGTTTCCGTCCATCTTCGGCCTTGCTCCAGCGTGCTATAGTTGTCTGAGTCTGATTCCGGCCTTCTCCGACTCCGATCGGTGAACTTTCAAGGCCTTTCTCATTTTCTAGGGTTCTTCAGAAAACCCTAACCCTTTGAGGTTTTCTCCGATTTTTCTTAGATTTGCTGTGTACCCATGCTCTGCTTGAGTTTCCAAATGATTTACCCAAGTTTTCTTTCAAAATTACTTTCAAAATCGCTTATTTTTTATTAAGGGTTTCCTGAAAATGCTTAAAGAGTTTATCTGACTTCCTCTCCCTTTCTTTTGTATGTATTTGTCTCTACTATGTTCTTATGTTCTTCTTTTACCACGTATGCTCTTCTACTGCTTTCTATATTTCGTTCTTTCTTCTACTGTATTTTCTATGCTATGTTCTTCTATTTTCTTGCATTATGTTATGATATGATTCTCTACTATATTGTTTTACTATGTTCTGATATGTTTATCTTACTGTGTTTTCCTATATGCTTGTCGCTATACTTTTTCGGTGTTCTTGTGCCGTTCTACTGTATTTCCCTGCTAAGTTTTAAGTGTCTTTGTTTGCCTTCTATTAAGCCCTATTTAAGTTTCTTCTAAGCATGTATTTTCTACTGTTCTTATTTGTATTTACCATTATATTCTTTGAATCCTTCTACTGTGACTGCATGTTACTTTTCTATCATGTTTCTCATGAGTTCTAAAGTTTCCAAACATGATTTCCATTTAGTTTCCTGCCCTCTCACCCTTGCTTTATGGCTTGCTTGAACTAGGGATTCATTTCGAAACCCCTAATTTCTTTCAGATTGACTTCGAGATTTTAAATTGAGTTTGGACATCTTTGTTTTCATATGAATACTATGGAAAACCAGATAAGTTCAGCGAATCTACTGCTTCTTTCGTTGAATATTTATGCCTCACAAAAATATGTCTATTTGTAACTTCGAGCCAGGGGCGGATGCACGTAGGCCCAAGTGGTGTCACGTGACACTGCTTCGTCAAAAAATATGACTAATTCTGGTTATGGTATATGGTAGATGATATGCAAAAACAAAATAGATATATTAAAAGTAGAGTGACACCACTTTACAAATTGGTTCTCGGTCCAGTGGTCCAGCGCCTGGTTCCTTTGCTGATGGTCGAGTGTCCGATTCTACGTGCCTACATGATTTCTCACCAATTAGTGTTTGTTTTTGCTAATAAAAAAGAGAGCTTCAGTTGCACGGATTCAAACTGATGACCTCTGCCACAAAATACAGTTAACAAGCTAGTAGAAAAGACATTTCTATTATGGTAAAGTAATTTCTACTAGCAAGCTCCGTTATGCAAATTTTGAATGTGTTGGCTTGCTACTACTATCACCGTTTACAGATTAATCGTGACACCGCTTATGAAAAGTTCTCCGTACACCCTGCTCCGAGCTCAACTTTTCCTTTAATTTTTTTCATTGTTACCATTTAATAAAGAAAACATTTACATCATTTTGGTTATTTTTCGGAATGTCCATTAGTTATGTTATTAAAACAAATTTCTTGCATTAGTAAGGTTATTTTAGTATGCAAAAGAGTATCCATATGATTTAACTGGCTATAACATGTTATCATTCTATTTTTTTAGGTCATTGTATCATATTTGATATGGATAGTTACATTTTGCAGATCAATCTGACCTGATAATGTAAGAATTCTTTATACTGTTAGCACACACAATACAAATTCTATTGTGAACCAGCCTGACTTGGTAAGAGATTATGGGCCAGAAGTGTGGAACAAGGCTAATCCATTTGGGACTTTTGGGCCAAGATATAAAGGCCCAATGATTAAACAACCAAATGGAATACTGGTACGTTATATTTGGGATTCAGGGGGGAGCTACATGATATGTGTATTGTTGAGTAAAAGGTCTGCTTTTCTTATTTTCCTTCTGGAGTGTCTGTATCCTCTCATCCTCATTCTTAGTCTGAGCTTTTCATCCCCTCTTCATCCTTTGTATTTCAGTTTAGTGTCTTTAATTCCTGTAATAGTTTTGAGTTGTGCTATAATTTCCTATCACTATTGAAGTAATAAAATTGTTAAGAAACTGATTTGTTACATTGGTGCTTTCATCTATCGGACTCCAATGGAGGTACTGAATCGATTCTGAGGCAGCGGCAACCCAGAGAGCTGGCTTTTTAGGGCAGAGCGATACTTCACTTACCTTGGCTTAGCCGAGAAGGATTGGTTACCTCTTCCTTATTTTTACCTTGGTGGTGAAGCTCTTAATTGGTTCAATCGGTTGTTTCGAAACAATCAATTTTTTGATTGGAAACATTTCAAGGCAAAATTTGCTCAGCATTTTCGACAACGACCCACCACACATCTAGTAGGGAGTCTAGCTTATTCCTCACAGGTTCGTTTTAATTACGTCAATTATATCCCTATAGTTTCACAATTAGTTCTAGTGTCTCCCCTTCCTGCTCCGAGCCATTTTTCATCTGCTTTTGAATCTGCTGATGAAACTGGAAACTCAAAGGCAGACCATGTGTTCGATGAATTGCCAGAGAAGTTTGAAAGTGTAGATTCCTTCACACTGATTACTGGAAGTAAAACTATAATTCAACCTATAGAAGACATGAGGTACCTCAAGTTAGGCATGCAAAATCAGTAGAAGTGGCGGATATGGTACATGAACCTTCTACCATTATCGAAGCGTTGGTGTTCGATGCTACATTAGCCAAGTTATCCAATGATAGCTGTGAGCACGTGATTTTTACCCTAAGTAAATTATTCCAAAAGTTTCAAATAAAATGATTTTACAATTTTTAGAAATTTTATTGCATTTTTCGTATTAATTAGTTGCATAATAACTCGTATTAAAAAATACAAAAATATGCATATGCATTAGGATTTTTAATTTTTACATTTTAGTATTAATGCATTTTGGAAAACAAATTAAAGAAAAATCAAAAAATAGCATCTTATTGTTTTAATTGGAAATTACTACAAAATAGTTATTAAATAATTTTTAGACTTTAATTAGTATAATTGTTAGTTTAATCCCAATTTTATAAAATCAAGAATATACAAAGTGTGTGTATATATATATGTATACACCATAATCTTGGGCCAAAACACCCCAAGCCCAAAAACAAATCAAAATACCCCAATAATATATCAGCCCAATTCTGCCCCAACCCAACCAAACACGACCCGACCCAAGTACCCCTTAAACCGTGACCCATCTCCACAAAATACACAAACGCAAACACGCAGCTTCTAATCCCTAACCCACGAACTTTTCTTCTTCTCCACCAAAACACACGCGAATCCAACCCAAATTCCATCCAAATTCATGGCAAGTGAGCTCCAAATCCTCAACCATGCGTTCCCCCTTTCTCTCATCTCGTCATTTCTAACGGTCTCTGACACCGAATATTCTCAGCCCTCTCACTCGCTCGTTTCTTAGAGAGAGCACGTGATTGGAAGGGTCTGGGGAGACGAATGCTGGATGAATGTGAGGCATTGGATTGATTTCACTCAATCTGAGCCCCAGATTCATCAAGGATTGGTCTTCAAATATATTCAATCCAATTTCGTGAAGGAGGGGAGAAAAATCGGAGGGGATTTTTCAGAGAGATAGAGGAGAATTTTTGGGAGGTGAAAAAGTTCTAGAGTTCTTTATTTTCTTTCTCTTTACGTTTTAATAGATTTTGAGAAAAACAAAAATAAAAAAATAGTTTGAGTTTGATTTTTACTCGAGTTTCATTTCATAAGAAATCAGAAAAGCACCAAAAGGTTTGAACATTTGTTTTGATTTTTGTTCTCAAAAATGGAGTTCCATTGAAAGTTGCTTGAGTTCGTCGCTGTCCGAGCTTCTAATCCCTTCTCATTTCTGTTGCTGATTGAGTTGATACTAACTGTATTCCACTTGTATTCAATGCTCGAGCGAAGTTAATCGCAAGTGTTTATTGATTCAGGTTCATTTCTAATCCCATGTATCCTATCTTTGGAGTTTGGTGAAAATGTATCGAATGTTTGAGCCCAACTATTTTGAAATGTTTAGAGTCTTTGTGACTGCTGGCTGTAATATATCCATTTGACATGTTTATGCGTATTTCGGATTTGGTTTAGCTTAATACATCTTAAATGAGTTCTCTGAAAGTGTAACCAGTTGTTATTTCCTGTCTTGGTACGATTAGTTCATGATCGATTTCAGAATATGAGCTATATTCTTCATTTTCAGTTTTGCTTCTTAGCTACTTATTGTTTGTATGTTGTACGCGTGATCTGGTCTTCATCTATCACAGTGATGGAGGACGGAATTGCTTGACTTTGGTAGGAATGTTTAGGGCTTGATCGAGTATGTGGTCATTAGATGAGGTACTGCACGTTGTCTGTTGATCCAGTGACGATCTCAGCATTTTGTAAATCTCTAATTTGATTCGAGTTTGACAAATTGTCACCAGCTAGTTTTGTTTACTGTTGCTTTGTGGCTCAATCAGTCGCATGTATCAGAACCTGTTCAAACTATGGAAATCTAGTGATTCGTGTTTGGTTTAGTTTTCTGTTGGTCCAAATGGGGAGTGAAGTCAAATTGTTTCGCTGATTGTGTATGTCCATATTTGCTCTATTTTTCCTCT